>CM039719.1:36622640-36767640 GCA_022539455.1 Dendrobium nobile
GAGTCTGTTGGGCCTAGACTTGTACCCTGGGTTGACCACCTTGCCCCTTTAGGCCCCAAATCAAATCTATGCGTTTATTTTATTTAAATGCAACATATAGATAAGCTTTTGTTCTTTTAGAGCATGATTAAGTCCTTCAAAGCATAAAAATCTATTTAGATGTATAACAGATTGTTTATGCCTCCAACATGTAGGGTACGTTTACTTCAACGTGCAAATGACTATCCAAGAAGAGAGATATTGGATGTATAACAGATTGTTGCTGGGTCGAAAAGGATTGACAGTTGAATTTATAGAGGGAGTTGAAACTTTCATTCAAGTTGCATCTCAACTGCCTTCCTTTCAGTTTGATAAAATATTTAGATGTCCGTGTTCGAAGCATAAAAATCTAGCATTCCAAAAGCCCGATGATGTCAAGCTTGATTTATATCGTAGGGGATTTCTTCCAAACTATTGGATTTGGACATCACATGGCGAGTACGAGCCACATAGAGATGCTCATGCCGGTTCATCTACAGCTTATGAAACATTTGATGAAGATCAAATGAGTAGACCCTATGAAGACCTTATTTTTGATGTAGCAGGTCATAATTTAAGGTCTAATGTGGAAGAGCCACCAAATGCAGAGACAAAAAAATTCTTTGAGTTATTACATTCAGCTCAAAAGCCAATTTGGGAAGGTTGCAGTACGCATTCGGAATTATCCATTGCAGTGAGGATGCTAAGTATTAAAACTGAGTATAATATTCCCCGTGAGTGTTTTAATGACGTTATTTGTCTTATGAAACAAACTAATCCGGCTGACAATTTAATTCCCTCAGACTTGTACCGAACAAAGAAATTAGTATCCAAGCTGGGTCTCACTGCTACAAAGATTGATTATTGTATCAATGGATGTATGTTATACTATAAGGATGATGCAGCAGAAGTTATTTGTCGCAGCTGCAATGCTCCTCGTTTTAAGCAAAACTCGGGAAAACAACCTCGTCCAAAGAAAGATGTGTCATATTCCCGTTTGTTTTATTTACCAATCATTCCAAGACTTCAGCGGCTCTATGCATCAATGAGTTCAGCAGGCCATATGAGATGGCATAAGGAGAAAATAGCAAAAAGTGATGTTCTTTCTCATCCATCAGATGCTGAAGCGTGGAAACATTTTGATCGAGTGCATCCTTCATTTGCTGCTGAACCCCGCAACATAAGATTGGGATTATGTACTGATGGTTTTACTCCTTATAGTCAAACAGCTACACCGTATTCTTGTTGGCCAGTTATATTAACACCATACAACCTGCCACCAGAGATGTGTATGACTACTCCGTTCATGTTCTTAACTCTGATTATACCTGGACCACATAATCCGAAGGCAAAGATTGATATCTATTTGCAACCATTAATTGATGACCTCAAATTATTATGGGAAGAAGGAGTGCTCACATATGACATATCAATAAAACAAAATTTTCTCCTTCGAGCTGCTTTGTTGTGGACTATCGGTGATTTTCCAGCTTATGGTATGTTTTCTGGTTGGAGCACAGCAGGGAAATTAGCATGTCCTTACTGCATGGAGAACATTAAAGCTTTCACATTAAAACATGGAGGGAAAAATACTTGGTTTGATTGTCATCGTATGTTTCTAAATGCTAATCATCAGTTCCGAAGAAATAAAGAAGCATTTGTTAAAAATAGAATTGAGCGATCACCTCCTCCACCCAGATTAAGTGGTGATGAGATACTACAGAGACTTTCCAACATTCCAACAATTATTGATTATCCAATGCTATCAGAATCTAAATTTCCGGGTTATGGTGTTATACATAATTGGATTAAAAAAAGTATTTTCTAGACATTACCTTATTGGAGAACTAATTTGATAAAACATAACTTGGATGTTATGCACATTGAGAAGAACTTTCTGGATAATATTTTTAATACAATTATGGATGTTAAAGGCAAGAGTAAAGATAATGTTAAAGCAAGGATGGACATTAAAGAGTTTTGTCGGCGAAAAAATTTGGAGTTAGTAACAACAACTGACGGTAAACTCATGAAGCCCAAAGCTCCTTACTCTTTCACGTTAGAGCAAAAAAGAATGATATGTCAGTGGTTTAAAGATTTAAAAATGCTCGATAGTTATGGATCAAATATAAGCCGATGTGTTGACTTGAAATCTGCAAGGTTATTTGGACTCAAAAGTCATGATTGTCACATAATTATGGAGGTTCTTCTTCCGATCATAGTTAGTATGTTACCCGATTACATATCAAATCCGTTGATTGAGCTTAGCATTTTCTTCAAAGATTTATGTTCATCTAAACTAAGTGAAAATGCTTTACGGAGGTACGAGGATAACATACCAATCATCCTATGCAAGTTAGAGAAGATATTTCCCCCGGGTTTTTTTGATTCTATGGAACATCTTTCAGTCCATCTACCTTACGAAGCTAGAGTTGGTGGACTTGTACAATATCGTTGGATGTATCCTTTCGAAAGGTAAATGTGTTAAGATTTTTATTAATTACTCAATATTTTTGAATCAGTTAAGATAACATATTTTTATTTGATTAATAGATATCTGAACAAGTTGAAGAAATATGTTAAGAATAAAGCACGACCAGAAGGATCGATATGTGAAGCATATTTATCTCAAGAAACAACTCATTTTTGCTCCTACTATTTCGAGCCACATGTAAGGAGTACAAGAATAAAAATGGGTCGTAACATAGACTTCGATGTAGAAGAACAATCACATGCTACACTAACAGTATTTAGAAGGCAAGGAAAGCCTAGTGGCAAATGTGTTGAAAGATATCTCAACGATTTAGAAATAAATACAGCAAATTTGTATGTACTACTGAACTGTGAAGAAGTTGAGCCAATCTTAGAGTAAGTTCTAACATAATGTTAATAATAAATTAGTAATGTTTATTTAAAATACTTATGTATTATTTGTCACCAGGTATTTTGTAAGCAATTTGCCTTTGACAGATTCAAGGGAAATTGAGCAAGCTGTTGCAAATGAATTTCCAACTTGATTCAGATCATATGTGAGTACATTTTTTTTTATAAATTTAAATCTTATTTATTATCAAAAATACTAAAATTTGAAAATATTTTTAGATACAAAATCCTGATAACAAATGTTTCGATAAAGGTTTGCAAGCATTAGCATGGGGTCCAATGCAAAAAGTAAAAACTTGGTCAATATATATAGTGAATGGGTTCAGATTTCATACCAAATCGTGGAGTGAAGGAAGAAAAACTGAAAATTGTGGAGTATGTGTTAGAGGAAACACTCATGAAGAAGATGAGTGTGATTATTATGGTATTTTGAATGAGGTCCTTGACTTGGAATACCCAGGCGAAGATGAGAACTTTGTATGCTTATTTAACTGTCAGTGGTATGATCCAGTACAAAATAGAGGCACAAGGGTTCATCCTGTGTATGGTTTAGTAGATGTTAAACATAGTAGAAGATACGGAAAGTTTGATCCATTTGTGTTAGCAAGCCAAGCTATTCAAGTTTATTTCAGCAAATATGCTAGTGGTCGCAGAGACAAACAAGATTGGCTAGCTGTCATAAAAACAAAAGCACGGGGAATAATTGATCAACAATACATTGTAGCAACTGCACATCAAGAGGATGAGATGTCAAGTTATATGCCTGTTGAAATTGAGGAGATGACAACTACAACATCTACTATTGAAATGGAGTTAGAAGATGTCAATAGTTTAACTAGTTCAGACGAAGAAGAGAACGAGGATGAAAGTGAAGATACCCTTGAGAGTGATGAAAATAGTTTTGATGATTCTGATTAGTTTTTGTAATTTAGAATTGTAGAATTTAAATGTTATGTAATATTTTTACTGCTTAGAAATGATATTGTATTTTGCCACCTTGTCTTTTATTAACTGCTTCATTAACTGCTTTTCGTAATTCATTACCTGCTTCATTAACTGCTTTATTAACTGCTTTTCAATGATTTAGTAATTATTTTTTTTTAATATTGCAGATGGCTTCAGGCGACGATCCTCCTCGTAAATCATTTGCCTCAAAGTTCCGCCGGAAGAAGATTATGACTAGCAGACCCACACAGACTGAGGTAGGTGAGGGGCCTTCAGTTTCACCAGATCTACCTACACCACCACCGCCACCACCTGCCAGGAGCCAGCAGCCTTCACCAGAGCAGGGTCAGGGACAGTTAGATCCACCTCTTGTTGTACCTCCATACTTCCCTAGCCACTTCCCTCCCAGCTCGACGAGTCCTCGCTTCCCCTCTCCATATCAGACACATGCTTCTCCATTCTATCCATATTACCCCCCACCATCATCACAGGCTGCTGGTCCATCCACTGGTCCTCATCCTCCTTACTCTTACCCATATTACTACCCCTATCCGGTGCAGCATGAACAGGGTGGACCATCACGACCGCCAGAGGTTGGCGTTAGCGATCCTGCAGCAGCAACAGATAAGCGTCAATACATCGAGCCTGACGGCGATAAGTAAGTTCAATTTAAGTTATTAAGTTGTTTTTATTTTGATATATTACATGTTATTGATAAACAAAGTCACTTGCAGCTTCAATCCTTCAAGGCCACCTATACATATGTGATCTGGGATATAATAAAGAATAAGTATGATGCTCCTTACTTATCTTGGAAGAAGATCCCAAAGACAGTTAGACATATGTGGTTTGGAGAATTTCAGGTATATTTTTTTTGGTATGATTTCAAATATATGATTTAATTTGTACTAATCTTTTTGATATTGTCTAAATTTTTATAGAAAGAATTTAGGTGGTTGCCTGAGTACAGCACGATGATCAGATCAAATTTTGAGAGGAGTGGATCGACCCGTCTCAGAGACATGTTCACGGACATTAGAAAGTCCGGGCAGAGGCCTAATTAGATTGGAGAGGGCGTTTGGGCAGATTTGAGTAGTGCTTGGGCTACCCCGGAGTTTATAAAAATGAGAGAGCAGAATAAATAGAACAGAGCCTCTGACTGCGGCGGTTTAGGAAGCTCTCTTCATACTGGTGGATCTGTACCTCATACAGAACATAGGCGGCGACTGGTAAGTATTTTGAATTTGTTTATTACATACATTTATGTTAGCATAACTAAGCATCAAATTTTCAGAAAGAGCACCTGGGTCGGGAGCCAACACCATTGGAGCTGCATACAAGAACTCATCAACATCAAGTTGACCAGCAGTGGGTTGATGAGAAGTCTAAGAAGGCTCATGTGAGTAAAATTTTTTGGATTTTTAGAATAAAAATTTATTTTAATAAAACTATTTGTAACTCGCAGGATGATTTCTTACGAGCTAGGGAAAGTCGGCATTCCACTGGCGAGGGATCATCTTCTGGATCGGCCCATATTTCTGAGTATCAGACATGGTCAGAAGTTGTTGGTGGAAGACAAAGGGGGAGGGTATATGGCATGGGTTCACAGGCTTTTGCTATTGAGGGCAGTTCATACACCTCTGCATTTCATGATCCAAGTGGAGCTGAAGAATCTGTAAGTGAGAGGGTTGCAGCACTTACTAGAGAGATTGAAGAGATGAAAAGGGTTCAAGCTAGAGAGATTGAAGAAATGAGGAAGGCTCAGAATTAAATGCAAGCAGAGTTGTAATCCTACAGAGCTGGAAAACAAAGGAAGAAGGACCAACAGGAGCAGCCATCTGCAGACAGTGAGGATACCGATGATGATTAGATGTTTATTATGTTTGATGAATGTATTAATTAGAACTTGTGAACTTCTGAACTTGTAATTGTAACATTATCATGAACTATCTTGTGAATTTGTGATTGTAATGTTATGATGAATTTTTGATTTTGTTTGTATTTTCTGGTTGTGATGAATATAGCGGCGTGTTGCCCAACATATATTACTTTTTCTGCAGGTTTAGACTTTAGGGTGAACCTCCCTCAAATAGAGGGGATGCTGTCAATTTTTTTTTCAGGTGCTACAGGTTTCCGGCGGCTAACCGGCGGTTTGTTGTTTAAAACATCTCGAAGGCTGGATGATATCCCATTGCTCCAGTAGAATTATGAGTCCCAAATGCTCCAATAGGCATGCAGTTAGGGGAGGCCTCGTTGATCACCAAAGGGGACAAAGTCCTCGCCAGTGTCATCATGTAAGTTCTTCCTTCACTTCCTTGGCAAAGTGGCAATAGGTCCCAATTGAAGCAACTGCTTCTCCAAAAACATCTTGGAAGGCTTGTGTTGTCTCTTGGAGAGATTAACTGTTAAGGACGAAGCATCTTGATCCGATCTCGCTGCACTGAAGATGATCCTCTGATCTTTAGGAACTTGGCCACTCGGGTTGACTATTCGGTTGGAAATCTCTTCCATGATTTGAGTATCATCACGCAAGGGTTGCGAGGGGCGACTTGGCTTGGCCATCCTTTACTGTCCGTGGGTAGGAGGCTCCACAGGAGCCTTTAGTTTGTTCTTCTTCTTGCAGGTAACTAGATTCCAGGCCCTAAAAGACCCATCTTCCTGCACCTCGGAACCATGAGTGCCGGCAACAGCTGGTAGTCTCGGTTTGGGATGGCCATCCACATGAACAACCTTAGGTTGGCCCACCATCGGTTTTGACTTCAATAATACGATTACCACGTATGTGAGCAGACGCAAACGAATGGAGGAGCTTATCTAAGGTCTCATCTGTCAAGCCAAACCCAAACTTTATTGTTACCATTCTTATTGTTCGACTAAGTAAATTTAGGTCCCAGGAAATCCAAATCATGTTAATAATTATCCACAAGAAATACAGACATTTCTTGTGCCCCCACCGAAAATCTGTACCGCCTTCCACCCTTCTTCTCATCCTGATTTAAACAGCAATTAAATCCCCCCCACCCCCCCCTACCCCACGATCACAGGGAGATCCGTATTAATGCATGAACCAACCACGTTAATTCCACAAGCTCCGCTGAGCATGATAATTTTTATTTGCATATACCAAAGCAACAGTCCATCTTTGCAAGTTGGGAAACAACAGCTGCCCAATAATGGCTTGATCCATTGTCGAAGTGACTTCAAACTGAGTCACCTCCCATCTCCATAAGGCAAGCAATCTGCCAGATTTGCCCGCTGCTGGGAAATCAAAGAATTCCCAGTCACTACCAATTAGCCTGTTCACCTCTACTCTGCTAATGTTTTCCACCATGGTTTCAACTAAACCTACAAAATAAACCTCATTGTTGCCAGCAAAGCTTCACAGGTAGTAACCCGTCTGCTTCTTACGGGCACCCCTGTAGTTCCAAATATGAATGGACGACATTAAAAATCAATGGGGAAGTGTCCCCGCCGCTAGAATCATCTAGAACTTCCTTCTTTCTCTTCCTTAGGAGCTCCTCAATAGGACTCAGTTGACTCAGCTCCATCCCGAACTTAAATCTGGTAGCCTTTGGCAGTACAGGTTTAATTCCTGCCGTAAAAGGTAGTGGCTTCTTAAAGCCCATCTTAATCTGCTTCCGGGTTGGCTTCACCAAGCTTTGAGGTTCCTTGACTTTGCTCAAATCATCCTTCTTCAGGATATTCATATTTTGTTTATTATTATAACTACCATTGTTCCTACCTTGTGGTCGAACATTCCTCCTTCTTGGGGGAACCTAGGTCCCAACTGGTCTTCATCTTCTTGGGAACTCACTTCCCTTTCCAAGTGGCTAGCACTTTTATCATGTTGTGAATCAACATTCCTCACTATTTCACTATTTTTAGTCTGCTTATGCTGACTACCACCTTTCATTTTTGATAATAAGAGGATTAGCCCTCTTAGTTTGCACTGGTTTCACTCTCCCAAAGCCGCTCAAAGCCTGCTTGGAATTGTCTTCCACCAGTCCTCCCTATTTCGCTGGATTACCAGCATTCTTGTCCAACATCTCACCTGGTCGGACTTACTTTGATGGACACTGTTCTTTACAGTGTCCAATTCTACCGCATCTGTAGCACATGAGGCTGATACCCTCATACTCCACCTTCTAGTAGAATCTTCCATTCAACCCATTCACCCAAATTCCTACCTGCAGTTTGTTGGCCAAATTCATCTGGACACAAACGCGGGCATACTCCCTTCTGCCCCAATTTTCTATCTGCGCATCAATCCAGAGAGGAATACCAATCCTCAAAGCAATTCTAGAAATGTTACAGTCATCCCAATAATGCAATGCGAGATTGGGCAACTGTATCCAAACCGGGGAAGACAACCCTTCCATGGAAACCGGGGAGAAACAAGGCGTCCATCTATCCAGTTCAACGAGATTACCCCCAATAAACCAGGGGCCTCCGCACAGAACCGCGTCCTTGGCTTCAATTGAAGAAAAAATACATACAAAACAATCGAAGCCCAATGTGGTTAACTATAAATCCCCAAATCTTCCCCACTGGCGTTGGATCTCTGACTTCAACAAGAAGTATGAAGCACGTCTTCCTAGGATTTTCCCCCACCTCAGCGTGCTCAAGCATCGCCATATTGGCCTTAACAATCTCCAAATTGAGATCAATAGAGACACTGTCAGCAGATATAGCAATAATCTCTTCGGGATGTAAAATTGGAATATGCTCCGGCTTTCTCCATGCATTCCCACGCCTAGCTGAGAACGAATTTCCTTGGGTCACGCTCTTCCCCTTTAACTCCCTCAAATTTACACTAGACTGTCTTGAGTCGTCATTTTCACAAACATCACGAGTGATGCACGATGGATTGCTCAATCCAGAGGAGATGAGCCCAGCTCCAGTCACGCCTACAACATCTAAAACAGCAATACCCACCACAGATGTTGAACTACCTCCATCCATAGCTACATTTTCCACAAATACATCATTCAAACCAGCTAGATCTGAACTTACCTCCATCGTGCAATCCCAACCTGGCATAGCGACATTTACGTCAAAAATCTCCTCCATGTCATCCATGCAATCCACTATAGGATCGATCTCCTCCACCTCCATTGATGAATCCAGCTCATTGAACATCGGATTGAGCTTTATACTCACCGCCGACTTCGATTTCAGCTCCTTCTCCAGCTTCGGAGGAGAATCGTCCAACTTAGCCCCTTCAGATTTGGACTAACCAGATCCTCCCTTATCAAACTGAAGAGCCATTTTAGGATCCAAGCTCCGTGGCTTGACCTCCCAGCGACCTTCCACCGATCTTTCCAAACCATTTTTAACTCCATCCCAAGCTTTACCCTTCAACTTACTCGTCGCGGGTTTACTGGGAGATCCTCCAAATCCAACTCCCGATCGCTCTCCGTTCTTCTTCAATCCTCCAAATCCAACTCCCGATTGCCTCTTCTCGTCACCGCCAGCATTCCCATCACCACCGCCCCCGGGAGGTGACCTTTAGTCACCCCCCGCCATACCCAGAGTTTCTCTCACTACAAATTGCCAAGAGAGAGAAAACATTAGGCAAAAATGACACGTAGAGAGAGGCAATAGAGAGAGATAATAGAGAGAGAGAGAGCAAGAGAGAGGCAATAGAGAGAGAGAGCAACAGAGAGGAATTAGAGAGAGAGAGAGAGAGCAAGAGAGATGCAACAGAGAGGAATTAGAGAGAGAGAGAGAGCGGAAAGAGAGAGAGAGAGAGAGAGAGAGAGAGAGAGAGAGAGAGCAAGAGAGAGGCAAGAGAGAGAGAGCAAGAGAGTGTCAATAGAGAGAGAGAGAGAGAGAGAGAGAGAGAGAGAGAGAGAGAGAGAGAGAGAGAGAGAGTTGAACTTTTGCATTTGCATTCGTAAAAAGACCATTACAACTAAGTATAGTAAAGAAAGGGCCAACATGCCCTAAGCAAAAAATTGATAACTACTGTCTTCCTCAAGAATATCAAAAAATTCTTGGGGAATATAACTACTACTACTATCTCCTATATCCCAAACAAAGGTATCCTTAATTGCCCATTGGGTATAAAAAAGAGCAGCCATGGATCTAAAAAGACCTCCATCAACAGTAACCTTCAACCAGCCTATAGGGGGGAGACACTAAGAAGAATTTGAAAACAATCCAAAGGATTGAAAAGTGTCACGCTGCTCCAAGTTGAAAGAAAGAGAACCTTGATTGAGTCCATCCAAGATAAATGCTGCCATGAAGATATTAACCATTATTAACCAAAGGGGAAGCGTCCCCGCCGATCTTATTTTCATGAAACTCACCTTGCATTTGGAAGGTAGCCACACCATCCATATCCACATCATAATCCTTCATGTAAACCAATTCTTCAATGATAGTGGTCAACTATTCAAGAGAGAGATAGAGAGAGAGAGAGAGAGAGAGAGAGAGAGAGAGAGCAAGAGAGTGAGAGAGAGAGAGAAAGTGTGTGTGTGTGTGTGTGGAATTAGAGGAAGAGAGAAAGAGAGAGAGAGAGAGAGAGAGAGAGAGAGGGAGAGAGAGAGAGAGAATAGAGAGAGCAAGAGAGAGGCAAGAGAGAGAGAGAGAGAGAGAAAGGCAATAGAGAGAGCAAGAGAGAGGCAAGAGAGAGAGAGAGAGAGAGAGAGCAAGAGAGTGGTAATAGAGAGAGAGAGATAAATGGCACATTCCTTCTTTCATATACTTCCGAACAAATGTCCCCTGTTATGTTCTTGCAATCGTCCATCATTACGAGTGTTTGCTCGTCGGATCAAGAAAAGCTCGTCGGATCTAGAAAACATGCTGTTTTAAAAGGTAAACTATTTAACACTTTTTTTTTTAATTTCTATAATTTTTTATGGACATATGCTCTGTTTGTCCTTCGCATTTGGCTTCTTCATCTTCTTCTCGTAATTTTTTTCCTCGTCGAAGCTGTTCGCCTAGTCCACCTGTCTCCGACGCTTCCCCTTTTCATTACATTATAATTTTGTTTCCCCTTCATACCTTCTTTTACATCCCTATGTTTTTTCTTCGTCGTTTTGTCGTTGGAGAAATATCTACAGTAGGTGGAGGCTAGACGGGGTAGATATGGCACTGACAGCCATTCATTAGAGGTAGAGTCCGTACTTGATTCGGCAGCCTGGCACGGTAAGGAAGGGGCTCGGCGTTTGACGTAGTTCGATAGTAAGGTGGATAATACATGTAGAGAAACTTGCTGTATGGCTCAGTCGAGTAGAAGACAAGGTGAATGGCTTGTATGTTCTCATGGAGGTTCGGTTAAAGATGTTGGTAGGGTTCAAGCTAAAATTACATGTAAAAGAAAATGAAGACCAATAAGAAAACTCCACAGAGTTGATCCTAGACACCTGAGGCCAATACCATGACAGTGAGGGAATTTGCGACTTTGTAGAAAGATGGAGGTAAATCACAGCCATAGAAAAGTAATCAATAGGTAATTTTAGCTTTAACAATCATGATCATGATTGTATCTATGAAACTGATGAAGGCCAAGGGAAATTTCACTTAAATTCTAAGATATCTCCTATCCCATTGTTGTAGTACTTAAATTGCTTCCTAGAACTATCATCACTTGCCTATCATCCACGTTAAAATTTAGAACACCACCATTGACCTTTACTACTAATGAATATCCTGAAATGTTTTTAACTCTCTCCAATAATGACTCTTAAATTTTTATTATCATTGGGGTTCTTTATATCAGAAAATGCATGAGAGCTAGGGTTCTCTATATCAAAAAATGCATGAGAGTTGAGAAGGTGCAAACACTCTGCTGCATCTAACGTCAAAACAATAAACAAACCTATAGAAAACTTCATGAATACCAAAACAGTGGACGGTTTTGTATTATTTGTTCTGTAAAAAAATAATATACATGTGATCTCTACTATAAGAGAGGTAGATCTGCTCTCCCTCAAACACAATGTTCATGTTGTTATTCCTAAGAAATATACTTCTACAATTTAATCTACAAATATATTCTCATGTATCTACTTTCATTATTTGTAAATAAATTTTTTTTAGGTTCATTTTGTTATTCCTAAGAAATATACTTTTGCAATTAATCCAAAAATATCTTCTCATTTATATACTTTCATTATTTCTAAGAAAATTTTTTTTGTTCTTAAGAATAAGCTTTAATTCCAGAGTTCACAAAACTTCACACTAATGTCGTCTAATAAATGGTAACAACTGTTTATATTCGATATGGTCATATACCAGATTGTATTTTTATTATTTAAGAATGACAAAGAATTATAATATTATTAAAATTAATATTTATTCATTGATATAGGTACATCAAATAAATCTAACCTTAATTTTGGTATGAAGTGTTTTGCGTTGGTTTGATTGTATTGAATTTTTCCTATAGAAATTCAATTTCTAAACTATCCTTTTTTTTTCAAGATAATTTTTTTACTAATAAAGATTAATTTTTCTTGTATTTCAGGATTTTTTTTTTTCTCAATTGCAATGTCTTTTATAGTTAATTTATTTTATTTTTGTTGAAATATCTGTAAATGCCTTTTATTTTATTTTATTTTTGTTTGTTTTTTCTTATTGGTGTTCGATGCTATTCCCCAAATCTTTCTTATTTTATGATATAGCTTGAATTAACTCAATTTGCGTTTTTGCTTTTTGTCTTTTTTATTGAATTAGCCTAAAATTATCATTTCATCATTTTTTATTAATTCTTCAAATAGATGAGCAAATGAGAAAAAATCTTGTTCTTTGTTAGTTATGCTGCATTGCTTCTATTAAATTTGCTCATGACTCACTAATCTTCTATCAAGTTGTTTCTTCGTGAGGTCTTCTTTGTGCTCGATATTACTCCCAAAATTTTTCTTGTTTTATAATTTACCTTAAAATAAGTTATTTTGTGGTTTGCTTTTCTAATTTTTTTAACTATGCTCAATTATTATTTAAATTTTAAATATGATTATTTAAATCAATGCCTTAATTTTCCATAAATTATTAGCATATGATACTTTTCTAATCCCTTATAAAATTTCTCTTTCTTCTTAACATATGATACTTTTATAACCACATAGTAACATATTATACTTTTCTTACTTTAATTATGTTTTGTGAATTATTGTGATATGGTTTAAATTTCAGACTTTATTAGTTTAAGATAACCTTTTCTTGCATAATAACTCGTTGATTTTGTTAATTATTGAGTCTTAGTTTTGAGTTGGAAAACGATGAGTTCATAATTCTTGCATTTCTTTCATTAGATTATTATGCATGATCTTATCTATAAGTATTTCAAAGTTTTTTACTTGTCTTGGTGCCTCCTACCTTTTTGTTTCTTTTGTAAAAAATAGAGAGGAGAAAAAGTGTTGACCATTAATCACTAGCTAATATGTTCTTGGTTGTTAGCCCTCAATGCACTTTTTTCCTCCAAAAAGATGCAAATTTGATACCAATACTTGAACCAAATCAGTTTATATCAATCACTGCGGGGATCTCATGATATTTCAGGGAATTGTTTTTTAAGAGAAGAGTCACTACAAAACAAATGAATGTTATTGCTAAATGATACAAAGCTGATCATTTGAATTTGGAGTGAGCAGTCAATTTTATTTTGATAACAAGTGATAGTAGCCAAAATTCATTAGAAATAGTTTCATGAACCAATGCTTTACACAGTTTCACAAAAAAATTGGAAAGCATTATTTACCATTAAGTCTACAATTGATTTACCATGGATCCAGTGGCCCCAATATAAGGAGAATGAGCAATTTCTGTTTGCTTTATAAGACATCCAATTCTTATACTTATTAACAATGAATTGTAAGGCTTTGCATTGAGGGGAGGTAGATCTATGAGTAGGAGCCCATAGAGAGTCATAGGAATTGGAGAACCAATTTGCAAGGAAGAAGTTAAAACCATAGATCCTGCCAATCATTTTGCCCATAGAAAGTCATAGGACTAGAGATCCATGCTACCTTTTTCCTTAGGAGGAGTAGTATGCCAAGAGATAGTACACATTTTGTCTTTGGAGTTATTATTAAACATGAATTTAGCAATTAATGAGCTAATCTTTTTCATAACACCTTTTGGGATAACAACTGATCTAGACCAACAGAGGAGATCATTCCAAATTTTGGATTTGGCAAATTGATGCCTGATAGCAGAAGATAAAAGCTTATGTTTCCATCCACAAAGCCAAATAATAATTTTGTTTATGATGGGAACACTTTTCATTATATTCAGTCGAGAGGGAGAGATGGCAATTTCCAAGTATTTTCATGGGAGGCAAGAGCAGTTGATCCCAAAAATAGATGAGATGTGTGCTTTAATATTGGGATTGGCAGTGTTATAAAAGCTGATGACATACTTGTTGGTGTTTGTGCTCAGATTCAAGATATCCGCAAAGGAGTCCTGACTATTCTTAAGACATTGGATGTTAGCTCTCTCTAGGGAGAGATGGTAATTTCCAAGTATTTTCATGGGAGGCAAGAGCAGTTGATCCCAAAAATAGATGAGATGTGTGCTTTAATATTGGGATTGGCAGCATTATAAAAGCTGATGACATACTTGTTGGTGTTGGTGCTCAGATTCAAGATATCAGCAAAGGAGACCAGACTATTCTTAAGACATTGGATGTTAGCTCTCTCTTTATACACACACTTATTGTGTATGTGCATTTGAGTTCATTTGTATGATGCTTATTTGAATATGAGTGTATTTGTGTAGCGCTAGACTAATGTATTCTTATTCGATAGTATTTTTTAAGCACACAAGTAAGCTTTACTTCTTTTCAAGCATACTAGATAGAAAACCAAGAAATTCCAATTCATATCAAACTTCAAATATAGGATAAGTCAGTTAAACAATCATCCCAAATTAATAAGAGTTGTGTCCATACATGTAGTTTCTACTTTGGTTGTCAATACAATAAAATAATCAGGGCCATATTTTTTTTAGAAAGTTACTTTAGGCAAAATCGATGGCAACAGACCTTCCGGACGCCTATGAGAGAAGATAATAGCATCAATCCAACTGAAAAGGTTCATCTCCTAATAATATTTCCTTCTTCTCCTGTCGGATAGTTTTTGCTTTTCCTCTTTTCCATTTCTTCTCCTCTACGGCATTCTTCTCCTCTCTACGGTGTTCTTCTCCTATACTCCATTTCGTTGCTGTCTTTTCTTGTTCTTCATTTCTAAATTTCTTTTCAAATTTTCCTACTTGACTCACTTTGCATGTATCAATTCCTCTAACCTTTTTAATTTTTCTTAGTAAAATTATGTTTGTTTGTAGATTGCTTTTCCTCTACTTCATTTTTTTATGGATATCTTTCTTGTTTCCAATTGATTGAATAATAACGATGTTACATATCTTTAAAATATTTTTGGTTTAAGTATGCTTACAATATTATTCTTCACTATGTAATATATATATATATATATATATATATATATATATATCTCTTCAACTTTTTTTCTATTTCACTGTGTTGTACTTAAAATTTTTTTTTATTAAATTGAAATTATTTAAATCTCTAGTCCTCTTATTTTGCAATAATTAAGAGCTACATTTTCTTAGTTGAATTATGTCTGCCTGTGGATTGCTTCTCCTCTACTTTATTTGTTATGGATATCTTTCTTTGTATCCAATTGATTGAATAATAACAATGTTACATATCTTTAAAATATTTTAAATTTAGGTATGCTTAAAATGTTATTCTTCACTTCATCATTTTTATAGATATATTTTACTATGTTGTGCTTACAAATTTTTTTTATTAAATCGAAATTATTTAAATCTTTAGTCCTCTTATTTTGCAATAATTAAGAGCTACATTTTCTTAGTTAAATTATGTCTGCCTGTGGATCGCTTCTCCTCTACTTCATTTGTTATGGATCTCTTTCTTTGTATCCAATTGATTGAATAATAGCAATGTTACATATCTTTAAAATATTATCAATTTAGGTATGCTTACAATGTTATTCTTCACTTTGTCATTTTTATAGATATATTTCACTGTGTTGTGCTTACAAATTTTTTTGATTAAATTGAAATTATTTAAATCTTTAGTCCTCTTATTTTGCAATAATTAAGAGCTACGTTTTCTTAGTTAAATTATATCTGCCTGTGGATTGCTTCTCCTCTACTTCATTTGTTATGGATATCTTTCTTTGTATCCAATTGATTGAATAATAGCAATGTTACATATCTTTAAAATATTATCAATTTAGGTATGCTTACAATGTTATTCTTCACTTTGTCATTTTTATAGATATATTTCACTGGGTTGTGCTTACAAATTTTTTTGATTAAATTGAAATTATTTAAATCTTTAGTCCTCTTATTTTGCAATAATTAAGAGCTACGTTTTCTTAGTTAAATTATATCTGCCTGTGGATTGCTTCTCCTCTACTTCATTTGTTATGGATATCTTTCTTTGTATCCAATTGATTGAATAATAACAATGTTACATATCTTTAAAATATTTTCAATTTAGGTATGCTTACAATGTTATTCTTCACTTTGTCATTTTTAGAGATATATTTCACTGTGTTGTGCTTACAATTTTTTTTGATTAAATCGAAATTATTTAAATCTTTAGTCCTCTTATTTTGCAATAATTAAGAGCTACATTTTCTTAGTTAAATTATGTCTACCTGTGGATTGCTTCTTCTCTACTTCATTTGTTATGGATATCTTTCTTTGTTTGCAATTGATTGAATAATAACAATGTTACATATCTTTAAAATATTTTCAATTTAGGTATGCTTACAATGTTATTCTTCACTTTGTCATTTTTATAGATATATTTCACTGTGTTGTACTTACAAATTTTTTTTGATTAAATGGAAATTATTTAAATCTTTAGTCCTCTTATTTTGCAATAATTAAGAGCTACATTTTCTTAATTAAATTATGTCTGCCTATGGATTGCTTCTCCTCTACTTCATTTGTTATGGATATCTTTCTTTGTTTCCAATTGATTAAATAATAATAATGTTACATATCGTATAGAATATTTCAATTTAGGTATGCTTAAAATATTATTCTTCACTTTGTCATTTTTATAGATATATTTCACTGTGTTGTTTTTTTACTGTGTTGTACTTACAAATTTTTAATCTTATTTTATAATATATCAGGTTTCATATTCTCAAAAATGCAATCAACAACTTTAGAAATTAATCCAGATCTGCCATCATCAAAAGAACTCTTGGATTTGTATCAAATTTTTAATGCTTTACTTAAAATTTTTATTTTAACTGTCATTATTTTTACTTATTAAATATTTTAATTTACAGGTCCAATAAAAGTATTCATCAACATATTTGATCTTCTTCTGATGCATATTTGATGACAAATCTATAAAATATTAACACATCTGAATAATCATTAATTGGGAGAGGTAATAAATATGATCAATTATTTTTCAGATTTCTTTCTTATAATTTATTTTTTATACATTTCAGGTAAAGTACTACTCTACAATAATAGTAATAAAAGGACTTAATCAAGAATGAAATCTATGGTACAATTCATGTAATACATGTAAATCCAAAGTTTTTATTATTGATGGTATTACAAAATGTTCTAAATGTTTAAAAGACAATCCTAAATATAGTTTGAGGTAAAATATTTATATACTATAATCCTATTTGAAATAAAAAAAATCTAAAATTTATAACATATTTCAAAAATATTATTTAAACAGGTATCTTATGAAATTGCGTGTGGAGGACATTAGTGCAACTGCAATATTTAAAGTTTTTGACAATAAAGTCGAAAAATTATTGGCATGCCAGTCACAAATTTAGAGAAGATGAAGTTTAATATTTTTTTATGTTATTCTATTTATATTATAACTTAAATATGCATACTCTAATATATTTTTTCTTTTTAATGTAGGCATCCAACATAGAAGATTATAATAGCATTATCACAAATATTTCTGATAAGGAGCTTATATTCTCAGTGACGGTTCAAGATAAATAATATGGCAATCGAACATTCCGTTTAATTACAGTTCAATCAATAAAAGAAGAATCTGATGAAGTTATTGAGATTGAACATAAAAGAATCAAATTAGAAGAACTTTAAACTTTTATCATTATTCATGTTTAACATACATATTTTACTCTTGATACTCTAGATATTTATTTCTTATTTCTCCGTCTCTCTCTCTTTCTGTATCTCTTTTTATTTTTCTTTATTATAGGTTTTAATAGCTTTAACAATTGATGACATTCGTTAGATTTGAACATTATATTGCATATATTTTTAAAAAAAATTAACTTTCTCTTGAACGTGCCACTTGTTTTAACTCCTACTAAACTAATTTCTCATTTCGTTTGCTTATGCTTTACTCATAACCTTCACTGAGATTTATTTGTTGCAGTCTTTTCCTTCTTCTTCATCTTATTTTGCGTAATAATTTATGGTTATACATTTTAGTAAATTAAAATAAATTAAAAAAACACATCACATGCATAAAGAATAATATTTATATTACAATTAATTTGAAATAAATTTTATTCATGAAAATAGATTAGTTTCTTTTATATTTTTATTTGATTTTATCTAAATTTGAGATTTTAACTAAAAATATTATATATTGTTTAATTTAGAACTGAGATTTGAAATTAATTAGTTTAATTGTTTCTCCATCAATTTAATTTTTAATAATACATCTTATCAGAACACACCATAAGAAAAAGGAATGCTAATAAAAGTATCACCAGTTATGGGTTGATAATCCTAGCTATTGACTTTGATATGATAAAAAAAGAACAAAAAAAATTACATTTATGTTTACAGTTATGAAATAAAGCTTCCAATTTTTTTATTAAAATATTTTTGGCATTCTCTTATTTTTTGAAGCTTCGTTTAGGATGATTTTCTTACTTCTTTCTAAAGCAATAAAATTATTTTAAAAAATAGTAAAAAAATTGACCCAAACATACCCTAAAAACTCTTCTATAATTCTCTTTATATGACCATGCACATAGATGAATATTACAAAATCTAAGTTATTCTTTCTTAATTTTTTATTCTTTTTTTGTGTTAATTCTCTTTCTCTGTTTTTTTATTGCTCTCAAGCTTACATCTTTTGCCAAAAATTTTTCTTTTAACTTTTCTAAGTTATATTGCTCCAACACAAATCACAACCATTCCTTAACTGTTCCTTCCAAAAGATTTATTAAACAACGAAATTATCCAAAAAAATCTTCCTTTACCAAACCCTCGAGCAGCAAAACTTACTGGAACAAAAACTTTTTTGTGATCATATTTTTCGACCTTGCTTTGGTAACAGTTTTCAGAGAATATATATGCATCTAATGCAGAACAAACTCATTTTCATCACAAAAATTTAAGAAGCCTACAACTTAGGGTCAATTAGATAGCATTTATACAAACATATAGTTTTTTAATTCAAATATTAGGAGCTTTTGATAATTTCCTTCACTTGCAAAATGCAAAGATAAAAAAGAAAGCAAGAAAGAAAAGCTAGAAAAATGATTCCGTGCGGACCTGAATTGGCGTCCGGAAACCAACCAGAACGCACTCCATAAATTTTTTCCCGGTATTGGTGCTCTGTACCATATGACGTTGCACATTTTGATTCATATCCGGACCGTCCCATATCCACACAGAATAATTTCTCTTTTGCTGAAACAAAAGGATGGTCATTGGACAAAATTGTTACTTCCACAAAAAACAGTTGGAACTATACCAAATTGGCCAAAACTCAACAAATATTATTACTTATAATAAAAGAATGAAAGTGGAGATCAAATGTGAACGTAAAGACTATTAAAGATACAAATAACTGTTGAAAAAGGAATTTCTACGGTGGCCCGAAACTGAGTTTGAAAAGCTTCAATTCATGAACCATAATACAATGAAAAACAAATATATATTACAGAAAAAAGTGCAAAATGATAGCAATTAACCAACATGGTATGTTTTGCAACCATTCATAATACATGGAGCTAAATCAAATCGACAAATACACACGAAGATGAAGGACAAGTGAATATTACAAATTTTAAAAAATAAAGAAAATGCAGGTTAATGAGAGAAACGGAAGGATCATTGTCAAAGAAGCCTACTTCTGAACTTTCTGCTGTTGTCTTTATACGTTCTTACAAGCAAACCACTCCCCTATACCAACGCCATGACAGATACCAAGGCCAAGTCCTACACGCACGCTGACAGCAGCATTGAACCATGTTAATTTCCCATCTTCTCTGTCCATGTATTCTGATCCTGTGAATATACTGTTGTTGTCAATGTCCACATCATTTTATGGTGCAAAGCTTTCATATTCAACCAAATGCAGAAAACGCTCGTACCTTATATGAAAGAAAATTTTACATGTGCTTTTCAAACAAAATTAAGATCTTCTTCAAGTCCTATTATCCATTATTTTTAAACCAACAGCAGTCATTTTTTAAGCTGAAATTCTTTTCATGAGCATTATACACCTCTTGCATCCTTTTCATGAATGCTTAATAATATTAGACCATGGCGTACGAACTTGTGAGGTATCTCATTAACCATTTGGGAAAATAGTTAAAACATAATTCATACGCTAAAAGAGAGAAAAGAAAAAAAAGCAGAAATGAAGATTAACGCGCCAAAAAATACAAAAAAATTTATAGGCCCACCCAATTGATAACTACAACATATTACCGCCATTGCAAATGTCGCTATTAATTTTATTTTGAAGAATTACAACACAAATTTCTTTGATATAAATATAACACAGTGCCCCCTCTTTATAAAGATAAATCTAAGACTATCACAATTTAATAAAATTCCTAAACTCCCTTAAAGTTAAGAAGTGACTAAATCTATGCAGCATATTTTATTCGTTATTGCATCAAACCCAACTTATGCCCTCTTTGATCCATACACCCAAAAAAAATGTATTTAGAGTATTGGGCTTAAGGTCAAGTAGTTCATAAAACTTGTGGCTCTCATGCCCCTTGGTTGCTTCCGTCATGGTTGAGCAAAGTTCAAGAATGTAAATATCAACAAGAACATCTTTAATTTGATGGATGGTAGCAAGAACAGAACATGGGACATTTCTTCGGAAGTATATGAAAGAAGGAATGTGCCATTTCTCTCTCTCTCTCTCTCTCTCTCTCTCTCTCTTGCCTCTCTTGCTCTCTCCCTCTAATTCCTCTCTTGCTCCCTCCCTCTCTCTCTCTCTCTATTGCCTCTCCTGCTCTCTCTCTCTCTATTGCCTCTCCTGCTCTCTCTCTCTCTATCTCTCCTGCTCTCTCTCTCTTTTTATTCCCTTTCTCTCTCTCTATCTCTCTCTCTCTATTACCACTCTCTTTCTCTCTCTCTTGCCTCTCTCTCTCTCTCTCTCTCTCTCTCTCTTAAACAGTTAACCACTATCATTGAAGAATCGATTTACCGGAAGGATTATGATTTGGATAGGGGTGGTGTGGCTACCTTCCAAATGCAAGGTGAGTTTCCTGAAAATATGAGCGGCGGGGATGCTTCCCCTTTGGTTAATAATGGTTAATATCTTCATGACAGCATGTATCTTGGATGGTCTCAATCAAGGTTCTCTTTCTTTCAACTTGGAGCAACGAGACACTTTTCAATCCTTTGGATTGTTTTCAAATTCTTCTTGGTGTCTCCCCCCTACAGGTTGGTTGAAGGTTATTGTTGATGGAGCTCTTTTTAGATCCATGGCTGCTCTTTTTTGTGCCCAATGGGCAATTGAGGATACCTTTGTTTGGGATATAGGAGATAGTAGTAGTAGCTATATTCCCCAAGAATTTTTTGATATTCTTGAGGAAGACAGTAGTTATCACTTTTTTGCTTAAGGCATGTTGGCCCTTTCTTAATGAACTTTTATTTGGTCCGGTCACCTGACGTAGCTCTACATTCGGATGCCAGTAAAATTTGTGCCACGTGTTCTCAGTATTTACCACGCGGCCCGACAACCCTGACGCAGAACGGAAATGGGATTGCTATGTTCGTGTGTTGCTAGGTATTGCTTGGTATTTGCTCGGTATTGGTCGATTTTGATAGGCAATAACGTGAAATACTATTCTGTGAATACCAATACCGAGCAATACCAAGTAATATCAAGCAATACAGAGAAATACCAAGTTTTTCTATAAACACCATTAGTTTTTAATATTTTCTTATTTTATGTTAAATTTATCTTATATTTTTTTATATTACCTGTAGTCATCTCATATAAGTTTTTATGTGATGCATTTTTTTATTTAGTCCAAACGCTTCTATATTAAGCTATGGCTATCCTCCCTTAGAATTAGCCAAGATTATTCTTCATATATAAGCAAGTGTCATGTAAGATGAATTCAATTGTGGGATTAACAAAAAGAATTTTTGCTTTGTTCAACTTTATGTGTGAAGGTTAGCTTGATTGTTTTCTTTATCCTTTTATTTATTTGTTCCTTCAATTCCTTGCTAATTTTTTTCATGAGAGTCTCATTTATGTTTCATTGAGGTTCTCTGGTTAGGCTTCAAGAACCATTAGTTATCTTCTCTTTGTACTCCCCCAACCCTGTTGCTGTTAGCCATCTTTGTTTGCTAGGTTTTTTATTAACCACTACATAGAACTCAATCTCCATTAACATCCTCAAAACTTCACATAACAACACTATTGTTAATTCTATACTACAATTAAAATGATGCTTTTCAATCTTTTGATATATCATCCTGAGTTTTCGTTAAAAAAAACTTTAACTTAATACGCATCGTTAATTTTTTTGACTATATTCCTATACCTTCTTCTTCGTAAAGAGATGACTTCATATGCTCTTCTTTTTTCAACACATCCATCCTTATTTCTTCTTTGAATCAATGCATTCCTGCACCAAATGATGCATTCCTTTTGTTGTATAAAATCGTATATGCTCTCAGACAATTCGAATGTTCTACTCGTAGGATAGAGCAAACATCTAAAGGTGAACTTATCTTTATTTTTGTTCCAATATCTATAATTTATATTGCTTGACAATCAATTAGTCATTCTACCATATCTTTGTTCTTATTTTCTCGACCCTTCATAATTTTCTTCTTGTAAGCTTTTATATCCCTGGAGTATTAAAATGATACATCACGTTTGGAAAAAATATAGTGGGAAGAAAATGAATTTGCAACCACTATTAGAATATCTAGAACAACATACTGAAATAAATTTAAGATGGAAACTTATACTAATTGAAATAAGGCCAATCCGAATATATATCAGCAGCATATCTATACTACTTTGACTCTGCAACCACTATTAGAATATCTAGATCAACACAATCAAATAATTTTAAGATGGAAAATTATACTAATTGAAATAAGGTCAATCCAAACATATATCAACAGCATATCTATACTACTATTAAAGTGTTGTTTGTGAATCTCCCAATACATCATCATGATCGTTGATTAAAAAAATCTTAAATTAATATCCCTCGTTAATGTTCCAATACCTTCTTAAAGAGGAGACTCTTCTTCTTTGTAAGGAGGAGTCTTTAGCTGCTCGCGAAATGGCGTATTTCTTATTTCTTCTTCCTATCAACGCATCCCTGCATGAAGTAGCGCATTCTCTTTGTATAAAATTTCATGTGCTCGTAAGGAGATGTCTACTCACATGAATGTTTTGCTCGCCGGATAGCAAACATCCCAATGTGAGTTTCTCTTAACATTCTTCCCAGTTTTTTTACTTGCCTCGGCCTTTCACCGACGTCCCCTCTATCCTCGATTTCTTCTCTCAGAACATCATATTTTTTTCTTCCATATAGATATTTCTTATTCATATTTTTTACCTACCAAACTCTTAATATTGTTCCTTTTATTTTTTTGTTTGAACTCATATACTTCTACAGTTTTATCTCTCAAGATGCTTTTTTTGGTTGTGCAACAATCCTTCGCTCTATTTGAAGTTTTTTTCATTTGATTTCTCTTATACATTCAAAATACTTCGCCCTACTAACTTAACCTAGCTTTCAATTTAAAGAATGATAATTTATATCTTATTAATATGTCTTGTTAGTTGGATTTATTGGTTTTGATTAGTTTGTCTCTTAGTTTGTCGTCTGATTTTTGCTTGTAGCTCTATTCCATATTCTTTCTTTTAAAGTATCTCACTTTATTTAGTATTTAAAGTTCACTAAAATTACATGATTTGCATCTTTTAACTTTCTATTTAAGGCTTTTGTTGTAAAATTGTATTAATATTGTGCTAATGAGCTTTTTTTATGTTGAGTTCAATAAAATTTTTTCTCTTATATAAATTTATGTTTGTTTTTATATTTTTTTGGTATGTGGATCAAAGTGAGTTTAGGATCTCTTTCTCACTGCTTTGCTTTTCAAACCACAATCACAATTATATTTTATTTGTGTGCTATTTTTTATACTTTTCTCATTGTTTTCTAAAATTTGTTTTTGAAACAATCAACTTGCTCATATGTAGTAGCTTTATGAAACATTTGATGGTTGTTCACACTTCCTTAAGAGAATCAGGATATGAATTCAAGCCATAGTATCTTAATTTACTTCACTTTGTAAATTCATTAAGCTTTTGATGATGAAGTTTTTAATTATTTATATTTTATATATATTTAAAAAACCTTTCCTTCAACAAAAGTTGCATTATACACGGATTAGGCCCAATTGCATTCCATATTGAAGTTTCCACTATACACGGCTCTAGAGTAGAAATATTTGGTCAACCATATTAAGAAACCTTTTTTGTCACATGAGTGATTTAGTAAGCTGAACGCTTGATTTTTTCATGTAAGTTTTCTTGTTCTCATAACATCTTCATTTTTTATCTATAAAGAATCTCACTTAACTTTTATGGCTTGATAAAAAATATTTATTAAGAATGTTCATATATTTTACTCTTCAACTACATCTACGGTCTGATGGAAATTCCCCACAGGAAGAACAGCGATGGCAGCCAATCTTCACTTTGTTACCTCCAATGATGCCACACACTCTATTGGAACTTGGCAAATCGGTTGTATGGGCTTTGTTCCATTTATATTTTATAATTAGATTCCATGTTTAAGATAGATCACTTTTTTAATAGGTAATTTTGTATTGAGTTCTAACCAGCATATATATGTTTCATGTTATCCAATAACAATGTACACTTTCTGCTTAATATTTCACCTTATGTTACACAAAGGTGCTTTCTGCTTCATTTACTTTTTTCTTTAAAGTTTTATAGCCGTGTGCAGCATATTCATTCTCTGATCTGTATCATGGTATGATGGCAGCCTACATGCCATAGCTTTGGTACATGGTATTTTCCAATTAGCCTTCCTTTAAATTTGTTTTTAAATAAAATAATATAGCTGTTTGAATCACATAATACTCATATTAGTTGATAAATCATATTCCAGCCCAGTTGTTCTATTGCTAATAGTAATAGATGCTTTCCATCACATACATCCTCAATTTCTTGGAATGAGGACATGCTCGAATGCCTTTGCCCATCGAAATTGCAGTGGAGTCTATTTATGTAAATGCAAAGCAGCACCTTGAAATTTTAAGGAGAAGGCAGTCACGTTCCAAGGCTAAACTTGAAAATATGACTGTAAAGTCAAGAAAGGTACCTTTCAGATTGTTAACTTTTAGAGAAGATGATGCAATGAAATGTTGACTAATTTCTATTCTAATTAGGTGCTTCAATACACCCCATATGTGCAGTTTTTTGTAATTTCGAATTTTAATTGCTCTCCAGTTACAACAAACATCCCAATGTTTTAGTTTAATCAATATTTTTTGATTACTTATTTGCTCTTTGCATTTTTCAAATTCTTCATAAATTGATTTCACTCGCAAACGCCAGTTCTCACCTGCACTTAACCCCAACTAACTAATTCTTCCAATGATTCTTCAAGTATTACGATGATATTGGAGCAGCTTGGATGGCCGCTCATCACGGTAAACAATTAGTTCAATTTATTGTATATTTCGTAAGTAATATTGGAAAGCAGCAATCATGCAACTTTGCAGCATTTGTACAACTATAAGAAAAAACTCCTTCACAGGTAACTGGTGATAATTCTGTATGCCTTTCTATAGCTCATGTTTATACTATAAGATTTTTAGGAGATAACAATCTATTGTGAATAATGTTTTTCTTCAATATACACTAAAAATAGAATGAGGAATGGATAAAGTACTTGGCTGCTTTCTCAAATTCAGAGGCTCGAGTTAACTTAGTGTATGATGCAGTAAGTTCAATAATGTTTTCTTCTTTTCTGTTCTCACTTGACATTTCTATTTTGTAACTTCTAGCATGATCTCACAGTTTCAACTTGAAATGCATATTAGCTGTTTTATATTCAACTATTGCGTTCCTTTTAAGAATTATCTTTGGTTTCTTTAAAATTAAACTTTCTAACAAACGTATTGCAATTCCATTGATGATTTATTTAAGATTAAAGGGAACTACAATTGCTTAAGCAAAGCAGTAGCAAATGTCACAACTCATTTCAAACCTATTTTTGCTTGGGTGGATTGCAACCTGGTATTCCAGCAGATTCGGCATAGCCAATATGAGTGAACAAGAGAGATTGAATTCAAATTAACAAAATAAAAATTGGAGCAAGAAACAAAAAATTACATAGAAATGTTGTTGAAGGCCTATACAAACTTCTATAAAGATCCATATTTTAATCATTGCCACGAAATCAGAAAATTAACTTCTAATTTCTGATATTCTTTGCTCTACTTTTGTCTTCCACATATTCAGAAATAAGGTATTTACACAAACAAATTAAAGGCAGTTGGCTGAATGCATTATTTCTAGGTTTAAGTGTCTCATTTTCAGTTAAAATGCCTTATTTGTTGGTGAAATACCTTACTTTGGGTTGCATGAGAAGAAAAGTTCAATGCAAGTACAAATAATCAAGTATTACTATTAGCATTTTACATTTAAAGTAACCCAAATATTCTACATTTCGCTATCATAGTGAATGAAGAAAAAGTTTTCTTGCCTTATGCCACAGAAAAGAAGAATTTTCTTTATAATTTTCTGAAACCAATCATAAATTGAATCATTTATTTATGCCATGATACCTATGAAATGATTAATTTTTTCATTTGGCAGGGCATGTGGTCCTTTTCTAGAGAAAATTACAAATTGAAGGTGTAACCTTTTATATATTTACTTAGCTTTTACATGTAAGATATCCAAAATGAGACTGACTTTGCTTGTGAACAGTATGTCTTTGATGCAGGAGGTGAAAATGTGGGTAAAACAATCATTAACCATAGCTACAATGTTTCAAATCCTGAAGACATGGATGACCTTTATGCTCTTCTCTGTGAGTTTTCCGAATAGGTTTTTTGTTATTTGAATATTTCGCAAAATAAGATTTGAAGCTGTGCTAATGGTTTTAAACTCAAGATTTGAAGCTTAAGGAATATAAAAATACATAAACAAGGCTTGTGGAGAAAATTAGTTTTAAGGAAATAAAATTAATTTTAATTTTTGATGTTGGTTCTTTAACAATATAAAAATACATAAACAAGGCTTGTGGAGAAAAAAAATTTGCAATTTTTTTTAAAGAATTTTCTAATAATAAAGAGAGGCAATAGAGAGAGAGAGAGAGAGAGAGAGAGAGAGAGAGAGAGGCAATAGAGAGAGAGAGAGGGAGAAAGAGAGAGAGGAGCAAGAGAGAGGCAATAGAGAGTTAGAGGGAAAGAGAGAGAGAGAGCAACAAAGAGGAATTGGAGAGAGAGAGAGAGAGCAAGAGAGAGGCAAGAGAGAGAGAGTTGAACTTTTGCATTTGCAATCATAAAAAGACCATTACAACTAAGTAAATAAAGGAACAATTATTAGGTCAGGTGACTTGACGTAGCTCTATGTTCGGACACCAATAACATGTGGCCACGTGGTTTTATTCAATACCGCGCGGCCCGACGACTTGACCCGGGATTGCTATGTTCGCGTATTACTCAGTATTGCTCTAGGCATTACTTGGTATTGCTCGGTATTGCTCGGTATTAATAGGTATTGCTTGGCAATAATAAAAAATATCACTCTGTGAAGATCAATACCGAGAAATACAGAGCAATACCGAGCAATACCGAGTAAATCAATTTAAATTTAAAAATGCTTAATAACATGTAGTGGGAATGATAAAATTAATAAATCAAATTAACTCATGTTATAAAAGTTTAATAAATTTACACAATCACAATAAATAAGAATGTGAGACATCTTAAAATGTAAGTAATAGAAATTAAACAAGAATTTGGGCAAATGGTGTTTATAAAACAATAGTGAGCAGTTATATGATTTAGCAAATCACAAATTGTTTATAATAGCTAATTTACCTTGAATGATATGTAGGGCGAGATGAATTTTGAAAAATAACAGGGAACAATGAGTAGGACCAAATCGTGGCTTGAAGTCGATCGATAGGAGGTTTTACAAAATAGGATATTAGGTATCCATAGTGCAAACGAGAAATATGAATAAATTAAAAAAAAAAACACAATGAAACTAAGAAAAATTTACATAGAAACAGAATATTATCTCAACTATTAAAGTGATGAAGTTTTTAAATTTCTTGCATTGAATAGAGACAATTATTGAATTCCAAGCAATGGAATATCATAATTTTTAAGGAGAACTAAATTCATTTAAAAGCATTGAATAGTCAAAATGCAAAAACAGGAAGAAAAATATCGAATGAAAACTTACAGGTAATAAAAGCGCAAATATTAATGTGGATTGATAAAGAAAATGAATAATACATTGGCAAATACTTATATGTTTTGGAATTAAAATTATTGAGTGACATACAAAGACATTTAAAACAACGATGAAAGAACGATAAAATCTGATTATTACTGAGCAAGGCATATAATACTTTAGAGTCAATGTAGATAAATTTAGTTCATGCCAATATGAAATAAAATAAAGATGCTAAAAAAAATCATGGTCATGATGGTTAAAGCTAAAGTTACCTTTGGATTAATTTGTTATGGTTGTGATTTAACTACATCTTTCTATAAAGTCACAAATTCCCTCCCCAGTCATGGTATTGGCTTGAGGTATCTAGGATCAACTCCGTGGAGTTTTATTATTGGTCTTCATTTTGTTTTACATGTAATTATAGATTGAACCCTACCAGCAGCTTCAACCATACTTCCCTGAGAGCATACAAGCCGTTCGCCTCTTCTTTTAGTCGGCTGAGCCCTGCTACAAGTTTCTCCATTTATATTATCCATCTTACTATTGAACTACTCTAAACGCCGAGCCCCCTCCTTACCATGTCGGGATGCTAAATCGAATCCACACTCTACCTCTTACGAACAGGGATTAAGTGCCAGATCGATCCCGTCTAGCCTCCACCTAGTGTAGAAAATGATAACAATGAAGAAAAAACATAGGTATGTAAAAGAGGATAATGTAGTAATTCAACAGAGAGAAAACGACAACAACGAAGAAAAAACATATGTATGTAAAAGAAGAGAATGCAGTAACGAGAAAGGAGACAGAGATTATCGAGTTGGGAATACGAGAAAGAAGGTAGAAGAAATACCTACAACAAAAATGGTTTTTCTTGATAATAGATAAAAAATAAATTATTTTAAAACACAGATTAAAAATTCTTCTCAAAATTCTTTTTCTACTTGCACATAACTTTATGTTTACCCATCGTAGTTAGTTTTTGCTTCCGCATATATCAATTTTCTCATTTCCATCTACAATACTGGATTGATGCACTTTTTCTTGTCCGGCCAGTCGACTGGAAGGTTCCCTCGCATCGACGAAGAAGAAGTGGTGAATGAAGAAGAAAGGAGGAAGTTTACCTATCGAAGAGGTAAACGAAATCAACTTTATTAAATGGCAAAGTTGATAAGAAAATCATTTACTGACAAAGTTGATGATTCTATTTATTGAAAATGAAAATATGTCCAATAGAAGAAGTGGATAAAAAAATCATTTATTGATAAAGATGATTCCATTTACCTCAATCGGAGAAACATTGGTGAATGTTGAATCCAAAAGCAATCGACAATGATGAAAAAGAAGATGAGGTATGTAAAAAAGAAGTAGGTGGACAAAGCATATAGAGAGATTTGCGACTTGAAAACCTAAAAGATTTAAAAGAGGCAAAGTCGTGGGGCATCGGAGAATTTGTGGAATCCTGCATTCGACGGGAGAAAAAAGTGCGAGAGAAAGTTTGTTTCAGTGAGCAAAACCCAAATGACAACAAAAGACGAACAAGTCAGAAGTCAAAAAAATTGGAGAAATTCAAAAAAGGCTTTAATAATTTTACCTTTTGAAAAGGGGATGTTTGTTGCGAGCAAAACAAGAGCAGGCACCGACAATGGGAAGAAACTGTGGGATATTTGATGGCAAGCACATGAAGTTGTATAAAGAAAGGTAAGAATGTCGCCATTTCATGTAAGGATGGGTTGATAGGAACGAATGAGGAGTGCAGGGATGCGAAGAGAAATGAGGAGGGAAGCGTTGATTGAAACAATAAAAGCTGGATTTTTATTCGCAAGCAGATGAGGATAAATGGTTAAGAGAATGAATGATGGATATAAAGATTAAAATTTTTAACGGCCAGGATGATATGGGAAGAATCACATGCGGCAATTTAATAGTAGTATACATATAACACCCCAATTTCTAAATGGCTGCAAAACATATAACATGAAGAAGTATATTTCGATTTAAATAAGTTAATATTAATGATATTTTTAATTCATTTAAAGATTATAATATTATATAAGAAAATATATAAATTTAGAGGTTAGATGTGTATACACCCACTGATGCTTAACCTCGGTTGGTGGGCGAGCGAGGTTGGGTACCCCCAACCCGCATTCGATTCCCCTTGAGCAGCAGAGCCTCTTAAGTGGAGACCATAAGTGAGGGCCAGGAGGTGGTTCGGGGATGACAGCGGGTGGATACCCTGTTCCACACCAAAAAAAAAAATTGTATATACTTAATTCCTCCAAAAGGAATTCAAATTACTACATGAAAGGTGTAATATCTAAAACTGTAACTAGCATGGCATTGTTGTGTCTCCTATTATGGTTCGTGGTCGAATGAATTTCTTTTCTTGAGGTATGCGGCCATTGACCTACTGAATAATCATAAATCTGAATTTTAGAACATGATAGTAATATGGATACGGGATACCCTTAGGCATAATAGTAGACTATGCATAGACATAGAAACTACGAGCAATGAGATAAAAACAACGCAGCTCATCTTGATACTGCTCGTTAAGAGCTTTGGCAATCAACTAAGAGATCTTAGATTCGAAACTTGTGTATGTGATGTGTGTATGATTTTGACTTAATTGGCTCAAAAGTCCCCAAAAAATGGGATCAAACAAAAATAAACTCCTAGGCATTAAAATTTTAGACATATTATAACTTATGAAAAGTTCATACTCCTATATATAATTAGGGACTATCAAGCGAACATAATATTGCATCTAATAAAAAAGTTAGAAGGCAAAAAAAAAGAGACAACATAACGTTTGTCAATATGATAATAATTCTTTTTGTTGCATTAGTTGATGTATTAACAAGTTTTTAAACTTAAGTTTATTTTGAGTTTATCTATTTAGTGATGATTTTCTTCGTTCACAAAGGCTATATTTTCAAAAGATTGTGAAAATCAGATTGGACATAAAATAGGAAGGATAGATTAAATGTTCAATGTTTAGATAAGGGATGAACTAGATGATAATAAATATTAAATTTATTTAAATGATATCTAAATTACATAATAATAATAGTAATAATATAATAATTATGCAATAACATAAATTTGTGACTGCAAAATAAATAAAATTCATACATAAACAATATATATTTTATAATTTTAAATTTAAACATATTCACTCATTTTATTTAATTCAAATTTAATATAAATTTAGTCCATATATAAGTAAATTTAATACAAATAATATTATTTTACATTATATGTTTAGATATAAATTTTAATTATAGATTATATATAAAATCCACATTATAAACTTGCATCTATAGTTCATGTTAGATCATTTATATTAAAAATAGATAAAAATTAGTGATGGGAACATATTACTTTCTCATATTCATTATGAGCCCGTTACCTTTTCCTTAAATTTTCAAGTTTTAATTTCCAAAATGATTTTTATAATAAATTTTTTTTATTTTTTATTTTTTCTTGATATGATTAGAGAAAGTCACCTTAGATGGTTTGGTCACATAAAACGGTGGCCTTGCGATGACCCAGTTAGGAGAGTAGAGGTATTAGATTTGACTTATGTTAAGAAAGGTAGAGGTAGACCTAAAAAGACTTGGTTAGAAAATATTATGAATGACCTTTCTTTATTAGATTTAAACGAGAATTTGACTTTTAATAGGACACAATGGAGAAAAAGGATTCATGTAGCCGACCCCACGTAGTGGGATAAAGGCTTGTTGTTGTTGTTGTTGTTTTATTTTTTCTTGCATATTCTAATTCCACAACATTATTTTTTCTATTAGGGAATTTTTCTTTTCATATTCTAAGCACATTTTTATGACATTTTTAATATCACTAACTACCTTTTTCACAAAATATTAGCTTTCTAATGCACAGCCAAAGCCTTAAGATTTTGAATGTTACTCTTAAAAATATTTTTGTTAGTGTTCTTTGAATACCTATATCTAATCCAAATATATTATTTTATTTTTCATATTCCACTCATTCATCTTAAAGTGTAAAACTAATAAGCTTGAGTACATAAACTTTTAGTCAAAATTTAATATTTTTGCATTCTAAACGGTTTATTTTTCTTATAAAAAAAATAATCAATATGAGTTTTAATATATCCATTCTTATTAGTGATGTGTTGCTCTCTCTTTTCATAAATAATGCATTATAAAATCATAAGGAATAAAATCTAATATCATCCTACCAACTTCATTAATTGCTTCAAAATCATAGCATCATAGATGCTTGAAAATATTTTACGACTCTACTAACATGTCCATTTAAATTTTTTCTGATAAAAATTTGTTCTTCATGATGTATCTTTTGTATTAGTTTTATAAGACATTCTAAAATTTTTATATTGAACATATATCCAAACCTATTTGAGGAGAATAAATATTTATAATAATAATAATAATATTAGCGTTAATAACAATCTTTAAAGCTATAATTATATTTTCAATACTAATAATTTTTATAATATTATCTTCAAACTCTTATCTATAATCACACCTACATTATTTCTAGCACGACTCCTATTTGAATACCATAGTTTAAAAACTAAACTATCATTTTCCTTAGCTTTTTCTCTAGCCTGCTATTTAGTTTCATGAATGCATACAATATTTATCTTTATATGAATCATAATATCTATTAATTTCATTAATTTACTTATAAGAGTACATATATTCTAAGTTTCTATTTTAATTCTAATTTCATTTATTAGCTTCTTTTCTCACATCCGTCCAAGATGTGTGAACCATTGCTTATTTAACTCTGCACCTAGGTGCCGATGCAGCTCCTCTTGCATACTTCTTGTTGTATTCAGGCCATACAACGCGTCACTTCCATGGAGCATCCTAACATTAACACAATGCATTAAAAGATTCATATCATTATTATTTAACATGTTCTATGCTTGTTGTTGGCTACCTAACACAATCCTCCACTTTTCTCATCAAAGGCTCAGGACATGGCAATGACAGTTTTTTTTAAAAAAAATTTAATGAATTTTTTAACTTTTAGGTCTTTTAATTATTTTATTATTAAACTTAGAGTTTGTTAATTTTTATTTTAAAATTAAATAATGTTTAAAAAATATGAAATAATTTTTTGAAGTTGGGAACAACCCTAGGATTCTCATATAAAATGTGAATTATTTTGAATTATGAATTTTAAATTATATTTTAACTAATTAATGATGAAAATTCAACTTATCATCAAAATAAGCTATAGAATTATTAAAAAAAAATTCAGAGGCTACAAATAACCATAAAAGTCTCCAACAAAAGATTGAGTTAATTTTGAATTAATTTTAATTTTTTAATATGTTATTATTATTATTTAACTGATTATTTTTTATTTAATTAATTCCAAATATGATGAAATTGATCACAAAATCATCTTGTGAAAATTTGAAATCAATTGGATGTTTTTATGATCTTAAAATCATGAGAATCTAACTTTCACAATTTCCAGAGATAATCAATATCTTAAGAAGAATTATTTTAGATTTTAGGTGTTTATTTCGAATTTTAGTGAATCTTTACAAAATTTAGGTCAATTGAAGGATCCAATTGACCTAAGGAATTAGTATTTGGGCTTTGAACCTTCAAAAGGGCTGAACTTTCATAATCATGAGTTCAATGCATGTACTTTATATTTTTAAAATTTTCTTAAATTAATCATGATTTTTAAAAGTTTCAATGCCATATATATATATATATATATATATATATATATATATATATATATATATATATATATATATATATATATATATATATATATATATATATATATATATATATATATATATACTTGAGATTTCTCTTTATTAGAATTAGGGTTTGATTATTGACATCCTAAATAAATTATAATCTTAATAAATTTAAAGTACATACCCTTAGGGGTCTAAGGATTAATCTTTAAATTTTGTACTTATTGGGACCTATTATTGATTTTGAAGAATTTATTGATTTTGAAATTAAATTAATCTGAGGAAATTGGGAAACCTTTTTTCTGATTCCAAAATAGTTTATAATTATTTTTTTCTTGATTTGATTTTCATTAGGGTTTAAATGGAATTTATTCATATTATTATGATTTTTTTAACAAATTATGAATTTTGCAAGATTTATAGGTTTATAGAGCTCCTAAACTATCCTAGTATTCTGGTTTGATATTTTTTCATCAAATGACCTCAAAATATTTTAAACTAAAACTATAGGATGTTGCCATCATCAGGTTTAATATTTGAAAATTTGGGGTTTGGATTAGAAAATAATTTTAGGATTTTTTTTTTAAATTCTATCCATAGAGCTCCTAACCTATGCTAGAAGTAGGGTTTGATATATTTCTAATCAAATGACCTCAAAATCTCTTAAATTAAAATCGTAGATTATTGCCATCATCAAGTTCAATATTTGAAAAGTTTTGGTTATTTGGATTTGAAATGTATTTTAGGAAAATTTTCTAAATTCTAGAATTAATTTTTTTAATTACTATGGGTACTAGATGATTTTATTTTGGCATCATAATTATTTCCTTTTTGAGGTTTATTTGAAGAACATTAATTTGAAAATTCTACCATGTATAAAGCATGGCTGAAATCCATCTGAGAAAACTCTGTTAGGTCTTTGACACCTCATGGAACATTTTATATGAATTTGAGGGCAATTAGAGATAACTTTGTCATTTAATTAAATAATTAAACTAAAATATCTAAACCCAAATAATTCTTGAAACAAAATGATTTAGGTTTTTTTATTCAATGGATTCTTCTCTTTCCATTGATTTCATGAAGGGCTTAATTATGAAATTTGGTTTAGGTGGATGATATATGATTTTAAAAGTTTTATTTAATTTTTTTGATTTATTCAAATACTTAAAAATTGTGAAAGGATTAAGAAAGATCAAGAGTTTAGCAAAGCACCATTCAAAGGTTAGATTTGCACGGTATTATAGATAGTTTCATAATGTAGATCATTCCAGAATTGTTACTTTGTTATGTTGATTATCCGAGTCTCCTTCCTCAGAAACATTCTATTTAGTACTCAACACCTAAACCCAATAACTACCCTATAATTTTGAATAAGTAGATATCCTATCGGATTAAGTTTTATCAGATAACCTTATCAATGATAAGACACACTTGTCCACCTATTCATCGTTTTCTAATAAATTAGTTAACACAATCATCTTTTTTCACCAATAAATGATCAAGAAAGTTAAGAAACCTTCATGGGCACAACAAACCAAAAAAGTACAGTATTAAAGACTCATTCCATATGACGGTCAAGGGAAGCACTTCAGCTCGAGCAATAAAGTTATTTCCTAATATCTATTTTACATCCTGATATATCTCCTTGCATGGAAAATCTCTTTAGGTGCTAAACCATAAAACCAAGTATACTTAAATGGCATACCTAGGTGCTCTCACAATCTTGGTGATACAAGATTTGAAAAAAAATAAGTCATTTAACCTTAGTGGAAATTTATAAAAATCTTGAATATTAGTATCCATATTGGGTTTTGGTACGGCCGGTGGTAATAGAGGGAGGAAAGAATGAGATAGAAGGTAGAACCACAAACCCGACTCGTCTAGGTTGGTCGATGTTACACAATTCTCCCTCTCCTAAGGATATCACTCTAATCTCTCAAGTTCTCATGAGAATTAAAATAAGAGAAATAAAGTTTTCAATTAATCATCCATTGCCTTCAAATGGAGAACACTAGGGCTATAAATAGCCTTATACAAAGACTTACAAAAACAAAAGGATGACAAAGCCCCTAGGGCTTACATACAACCTCCCTTAATAAAAGGGTACAACGGGAAACTAATAAAGCAAACTAATAAAGCAAATACAATATGACATCACAGATAAGAAAATACATAAAATAACTCAGAAATACAATGACTCAATCGTGGCCGTAGATCGATGGCCAAATCTCTGATAGACTCTCCATGATCTGATATCCCCATCATTCTCCCCGGGTTGGAGAAAGTTCAACTCCCTCGAGTAAGCGTCTCTAGTACTCTCGTAGATCTCTAATGCATCAGGGTCAATCTAATGCAGCTCCTTGCGATCCAACCATGTATCCTATGACTCAGGCTTTCCTTTTCACCTGATCAAGTACCTCATTCTTCCACCTTCTCTTATGGAGATGATATCATCACTCAGGATCGAGTCCACCTTTTCTGTCATGGGTGATTTGGGTATATTGGGTAGTGGAGGTAGGTTTGGGTTCTCACAAGGTGGGGTCACACAAGGCTGCTATATGAGTGGATTCGGTGGGTTGAAATCAGGGCCTTCTTATGCAATTAGATCTTCTATGTTAAAGGAGGAATTAATGTTGAATTATGCAGGCATATATAGTACGTAAGCATTATCATTTATTTTCTTAAGTATTTTGAATGATCCAGCACTCTTAGCATGAAGTTTCTTAACTATTCCATGCGGGAACCGTTCCGGACGAATCCACACAATCACGGAGTCACCAACCTTAAAAGTTTTAAATCTTCATTTTAAATTATAATCATTATTGATCTTTTCAATTTAGCATGCAATTTTTTTATGAAGTACGTGCATATGTGACGCAAATGATGATGTAGACTTAGAAATCCTATACCTAGAATACATGGTATAAGGTCTAGCGGCTATCTAGGTTTGAGCCTGTATACAATTTCAAAAGGACATAGGCTAGTGGTTCGATTAATAGAATTATTATAAGCAAAATCAATAGTAGGAAGAATGGAATCTCAGTCCTTAATGTGCTCGTCAACCAAAGATCAGAATAAGTTACCCAAACTCCTATTGACTACCTCAGTCTGACCATCAGTCTTTGGGTGAAGAGCAATGTAAAATTATAATTTTGTGCCCATTTTCATCCAAAGGGTTTTTCAAAAATAGCTAGTGAATTTCACATCCCGATCTGAACTGGTTTTGGGTAAGCCATGTAAATGGAAGACCTCATTAAAATAGAGTTTGGCAATGTGAGAGGCGTCGGACGTTTCGGAGCAAGGTAATAAATGAGCCATTTTGGAAAATCAATCTACAACAACACAAATGGTGTAATTCCTTTGGATAATTTTTGGCAGGCCTAGGATAAAATCCATGCTATCATCTTGCCAAAGGAAACTAGGGACATACAAAGGAGTGTACAGACCCGTATTTTGTTTGGCCAGTTGGCAGGTGTGACACCGACTGACCAACTGACCGACATCTCTCTTCAGGCTGGGCTAATAGAAGCGATACTCCACAGTTTCAATAGTTTTGTCCCGACCGAAGTGGTCGGCGAGGCAGCCAATGTGGAGTTCCCAGATAAGAAATTTTATAAGGGAGGTGCTAAGAACACAAAGCTTTTAGGATTTGAAAAGATAACCATCCTCCAATTGGAAATTGTCCACAAGGTGTGTGCTGGGGCTTCCACCAGGAAGTCTCATCACTGGGGCTTCCACCATCTTTTGCTTGATCTTGTCAAAAGCTCTGGTGGCCGCCGGTGTCCAGTAAAAATCACCCTTCCTTAAGCAATAAGTGATAGGAGATACGATAGTGTTAAAATTTTGAACGAATCTCTTATAAAAGATGATTAATCCGTGGAAGATATAGACTTCTCGAATGTTCTGAGGGACAGGACATTCAACAATGACCCCCACCTTCTTGGGATCTGCAGAAACCTTTTAGGCTAAAACTATGAAGCCCAACAAGATGATGCGATCTATAAGGAAGGTACATTTCCACATATACATAAATCGAGGGAAGTAAGAGGGAGGCAAGTACTTATGCTTGAGTTCTTGCTTCATGGATGGCCAATCAGTGATGGGGTAATCATTCCTAGCTTCCCTAAGGCTCTCTAAGTTGACCCAAAACTGGTTCGCCCTATCCGTGAGTTTCATCTCCGTAAAACTGACATTCCTAGCCTCGGAGATATTATACCACTTAAAGAAACTTTCCATATCTTTGACCCAGTCCAGAAAGAGCTGGGGATCAAGAGTGCCATCGAGTTCCCCACCATGACGTCATGTCCATGGTGGGGAACTCGATGATTGGCACGATGTTTCATTTCATCCAGGTAGGTGTCATCCCCATTCATAGAAGGTGGTCTAGATGGGGTGTAGGGGGTAGGGTGCTCTCCTGCTCGCTCAAGTGTGTCAAATCGCTCATTAGTGTCCCTACGAAGCTCAACTAGGTCGGCTTGATTTTCTTTGAGTTGCTAGCTAATATTGTTCAATTTGCCTACCAACAAGTCTAAAGTCCTTCCAAGTTGTTCTAGGTCCATGGCTAGACACTAGGGGACACTTAGGAATGAATCTAGGAAGAGGACTACAATTAAATGTGATGAAAGACACCCTAATGACACCAAATGATGTAGGAACTTCTAGAACAGCAAGCTATACTAAGGTGTTAAGTCACGTAGGCAAGAAATGATGTTATAGTGTTAAAGACATCACTTAGATATCTAAGAAATGACCTTAATGCTCACTAAATGAGTGCAGAATTTTTCTGGACAGCAATCATAAACGATGATTGGAATGTTTTAAAAGATGTTATGCATGCAAAAATTAAATAAAATGGTTAGGAAACACTCTAGGATGATTTCTTGCATGAATTTCATAGCTAACCATGCTATGATACCTGATGATGTAAGACTACAATGCATGCAATAACTTGAAAAGAACTTGCACGGTTTATTGATTAGAATAATAATAATTAGAACTATTAGTAAATAAAAATGCTAAAATAAAACGTAAGAGCTGTCACTTCCGTTTAAGCCAAGTTTCACATCAAGAGCTTTGAATCAACAAAATAACATAAGAAATCAACATTATGAAAATATAATAGCTTTCAATAACAAGCTCTAATCTAATAATAAGATCAGAAACAAATGAAGTGCATTCCATTTCTTACGTTTACTAAGCTTTGAAGAATTGGGCGAACATGATCATCATGACTAAATCAAATCACAAGAAAGATGTTTAGACTAAGGAAATACATGAAGAGGAGATTAAAAGACCTTTGACAAGGATCAGTTATAATCCTCCACTGGACGGTTCCAAGTTGCTCTTAAATAGCCTCGATCAATGTGTCTAAGATGCGCTCTACGTACTCTTCTATGGTCTGATCGATGCGTAGATTGACATCAAAGAAGGTCGAATGCAGGATGCAAACAAATCCTTGATCGTTGTAGGTGAGTCCGTAATCAAGTTCCAGATCGGCCATGCATTGAACTTATAGCGTCGAGGTGCGGGAGGACTAGTCTCTTGGTTGCCTTTGTTGTTTACCTTTTGAGAGAGAAGGAGTTCTCTCAAAATCCAAGTAGGAGGAGGTAAGAGAGGTGGCTGTCCAAGAGGAGGTGGTTTGAGAAACTTAACTTCATGTTGGAAGAGGGGAAGTAGGTTAAGAGGGAAAGAATTAATAAAAAACTTGAAATAAATTTCATATTTCTAATTGGGCGGGAATTAGGAATCAAATTTGAATTTAATTCCTAGAGGGGAGAGAGGTGTTAATGTTGAGAGAGAGAGAGAGAGAGAGAGAGAGAGAGAGAGAGAGAGAGAGAGAGAGAGAGAGAGAGAGAGAGAGAGAGAGAGGTGGGTAGAGAGAGGGGTCGGCAGCTTGAATGAGATGGGGGGGGGTTTATTGGAAGGAGATTTGGGTTTTTAAGTTTAGGTTTTGGGATTAGGAAAGATTTAATTAGACCCAATTTAATTTGAAATTCAAATTGGATCAAATTTGGAAACTTTCCTTAAATAGATTCAAGGATTTTAGAAAAGATTTGAACTTCAAACTATGTAAATTTTAATTCAAAATCTATCCTAAATATTTCATTCTAGAATAGGAAATAGAAGTTGAGAGGGGATTGGAAAGAGAGAGAGAGAGGGGCGGGTAGAGAGAGGGGGAGGACGGCGGCTTTATGGGGATGGCGGAAATTAAGGAGGCTTTAATGCTTCCTTAATTTAGATGATTAGATTTGGAATGAAATAATTAATTCCAAAATAATTTAAAATCCAATGGAAATAGATTTGGATACTTTTCCAAAATAGATTTTATAATTTAGGAAAGATTTTAAATTTCAAATTGGGTGAATTTGAATTTAAAATATTTTTAAATTATGACAATCAAAATTAGGAAGTAAATCCATGAGTGGGCAAGGGGCTAGGACCGGCGGCTTGAATGGGGCTCGGGTAAGGGAACCAGCGGCTAGGTGGAGGTGGTTTGGAGAATTCGATGGGGATGAAGAAGGGGTTTGGTGTTGATAAAATTTTGGACAAGGTGATGGAAGGAAGGTACGGCCAGTGGTGATAGAGGGAGGAGGAAAGAAAGAGATAGAAGGTAGAACCACGAACCCGACTCATCTAGGTTGGTGGGTGTTGCACAATTCTCCCTTTCCTAGGAATCTCACTCCAATCTCTCAAGCTCTCACGAGAATTCAAACAAGAGAAACAATGTTTTTAATTAATCATTCATTACCTTCAATAGGAGAACACTAGGGCTATAAATAGCCTCGTACAAAGACTCACAAAAACAAAAGGACGACAATACCCCTAGGGCTTACATACGACCTCCCTTAATAAAAGGGTACAATGGAAAACTAATAAAGCAAATACAATATGACATCATAAATAAGAAAATACTTAAAACAACTTAGAAATACAATGACTCAATCATGATCGTAGATTGATGGCCACGTCTCTGATACTCTCCACGATCTTATGTCCCCATCACTAATTTTTATCTATTTTTAATATAAATGATCTAACATGAACTATAGATGCAATTTTATAATGTGGATTTTATATATAATCTATTATTAAAAATTATATCTAAACATATAATATAAAATAATATTATTTGTATTAAATTTACTTATATATGAACTAAATTTATATTAAATTTGAGATAAATATAATTATTGAATATGTTTAAATTTAAAATTATAAAATATATATTATTTATGTATGAATTTTATTTATTTTGCAGTCACAAATTTATGTTATTTCATAATTATTATATTATTACTATTATTATTATGTCATTTAGATACCATTTAAATAATTTTAATATTTATTATTATCTAGTTCAACACTTATCTAAACATTGAACTTTTAATCTATCCTTCCTATTTTATGTCAAGTCTGATTTTCACAATCTTTTAAAAATATAGCCTTTGCGAACAAAGAAAATCATCACTAAATATATAAACTCAAAATAAACTTAAGTTTAAAAACTTGTTAATACATCAACTAATGCAACAAAAAGAATTATTATCATATTGAGAAACGCTATGTTGTCTCTTTTCTTTGCCTTTGAACATTTTTATTAGATGCACTATTATGTTTGCTTGATAGTCCCTAATTATATATCGGAGTATGAACTTTTCAAAAGTTATAATCTGTCTAAAATTTTAATGCCAAGGAGTTTATTTTAGTTTGATCCCATTTTTTTGGGACTTTTGAGCTAATTAAGTCAAAATCATACACAAGTTTTGAATCTAAGATCTCTTAGTTGATTGCCAAAGCTCTTAACGAGCAGTATCTAGATGAGCTGCGTTGTTTTTATCTCATTGCTCGTAATTTCTATGTCTATGAATAGTCTACTATTATGCCTAGGGGTATCTCGTATCCATATTATTATCATGTTCTAAAATTCAGATGTATGATTAGTCAGTAGGTCAATGGCCGCATACCTCAAGAAAATAAATTCATTCGACCACTAACCATAATAGGAGACACAACAATGCCATGCTAATTACAGTTTCGATCAGATATTACACCTTTCATGTAGTAATTTGAATTCCTTTTGGGGGAATTAAGTATATGAAAGTTCATTGGGGATGTTAAGCCCTATAGAACTGGCCCAAGCTAACCAAGAGGGGGGGTGAATTGGTATTTTAAAATTTCTTTTAACAAAGAATAAAAAACATAAACCAAAATCACGCCACAAAAATAAATGCGGAATTAAAAGTGCGGAAGCAAGAAAACAAGAACACAGAAATTTATAGTGGTTCGGTCAACTCGACCTACGTCCACTCCTTGGAGGCACCCTCCAAGTATTGCACTACAAAACGTGACTCTCCTTTAGCCCCCACGGCTAGGCGGAGAAGCCCTCACAAGAACCTCCTTTTTGCCACTTCGGTAAGGCAGAGAACCTACCTCCTTTTGCTTCCTCCTGAAGCTGACAGAGAACCACAACCAAAAGCTAACTCCTTACCTCTATCGACCCGTCTACGGATGAGAAACTTTAGACGAAGAAAGAAGCAGAGCGATCCTTGAAGCAACCCTTGTGAATCCCCTCACAAGCTCCCCCTCACAAGATCCTCTCTCTCTCCCTCTCTCTCTTTCTCTCCTCAAGGTCTTCTCAGGTCAAGGAAGAAGCAAAAGGTCTTTCAAAACATTGAACATGAGCTCTTAAATAGAAGAGCTTCAAAGGAGCTCATTAATTGCAAGTTGCCGACTTTATCGTCCAGGTCGATATGGACATCGGCCTGGCCGATCAGTACAAAACTTAGAAGATCGGCCAGAGCATCGCCCTCAATACACTCCTGGATGATTGAAATATGGCTTGATCATCCAGGCCGATCTTACGATCATCCTGGCCGATCAGTTCAAATTAGAGGAAAATCGTCCTGAGAATAGCCCTGGATACGAGCTGGCCGATATTTATCGTCCTGAAGTAACTTAAGGTTTTTGACTGGATCGTCCTGGCCGATCCTGCGATCATCCTGGACGATATGATCGTATCAATCATCCTTAATTACTCCCTTGATTTCCTGATCAATTAAGGCATAATTTGTGAATATCATTCAGGCCGATCAAGGATCGTCCTGGCCGATAATTTAAAAATATAGTATACCTTAATTGTCTATGGCGGCAACTTCTTTCTGTTTTGAGATTATCGTTCTGGCCGATACACGTATCGTCCAGGCCGATAAGTTAATGACGGCTGCCTTAATTAAGAATCCTTATTTAGACTTTCTATTTTAAGCCTGATAAAATAATTGTCCTGGCTGATATGAGTAAAAACAAAAATTCTAAGTCTCTCAAGTGTGTGTGTAAAGGGTTACTTAGCATCAGTCTCTTTGACCATTACAAGTAGACTCAAAAAGTGAAAAACAAAAGTACGGACTATCTCAACCCTAAACCTACGAAATCCTGAACTAGCTTTGTCTTGTTCGTCCGATCTTCGATTCGAAGCAACAAGTAGTCCAAGAGAAATAGTATTTGTCAATCATCAAAACATAAGCTATGAAAATAGATTTGCAACAATCTCCCGCTATTTGATGATGGCAAACATAAGTAGGAAAATATCCAAAAAAGTCCATTAGAATTTCAAAGTTACAAACCCAACAACTTTTCCTACCACACCCTACTCCCCCTTTTGTCATCACAAAAAGAGGGTCCAGATACAAAAGAAAAACAAACAAAAACTAAAAAGCAAACTACAAAAAAAAAAACTGGAAACAAATAACAGAAAGCACAGACTAAAAGAACGAGGGATCCTGATCATCTGATGGAGGTGGTGGAGGTGGCTGCTGAAAGTAGCTGACAAGCATAGTAAACTGAGCATTGAACCAGGCGATGTCCTGGTCATGCTACTGCTGCTGGTGAGTAAGGAAACTGTCAAATCGGGCTAAATCCTCAGTGCGGTGCTGCTCGTATCAGGCAATGTCCTCAGAGTGTTGCTGCTCCTATGCAGCAACGTAGGCATCAAAGCGGGTCTCCCATCGATCAAACCTCTCAACCAACTGATCAACCGGTGAGTGCTGGTGGAGAGGAATAGGGTAAGGAAAGGGAGCGGGAGCGGGAGCCTCCTCCTCTCTAGCCCCCCGAGGTTCCTCAGGGTGGAGACGAGTACTGTGAAGGGTACTGAAGGAACTGTTTGAGTAGAAGGGAGTTGGGTGGTTTGGTGAAATAGGATACTGAAGTTGGTATTTGGTTTCAAGGACATAGGCTATGATGTGTCCTAAGGCTAGATTAGGTTTCCTCTTATGACCCGAATCGCGGATTGTGGTTAAGTGATCAATATATCGAAAGATTAAATCCGCAGTATTGAATTCTCTATGAGCCATGATGTAGAAAATAGTGAGGGAAAGTAGAGGGGTGAAGTGGATTCGGTCTCCGGCTTTTGGAATTATGGAGGTGCGAAGGACATGTTGGATTATCCTAGCATCTTTGACTAAAGAGCTAGTCTCTCCAATATGGTAAGGTGCATTGGTCTGGCGAAGGAAGTGATTCGCCATGGACTAGTCAAGATCAGGATCTGAGGCGATTAAGTGCAGCTTATCCCCGGTGGTGGATAGCTGTAAAAGATCAACACAATTCTGATATGTGATTTTGACAGGGCGTCGATTCACATAGGAGGTCAGGGCTGTGAAGGTAGGATTAATGCAAAGGTTTGCAAAAAACTCTCGAAGAAACTCGGTATTAAAAGGGAAAGCAAGAGACAGAATGAAGCAAAGGGAGGTGTGAGCGAAAAGATCCATTACCGGGTATGAGATGTGGGCAGGATTGATGATTCTGGAGACAGTTATCCCACACTCTTTGTAACGATGGTAGGCGGCTTCATCTTCTACTTCCCTGAAATGAGGGTCAATCCTAGCCCTCGAAGAACTCCCAGAAGTTTGTCGGACACATTTCCCACCAGCTATAGAGTGGAGTTAGCAAGAAAACACAAGAGGAGAAATGGTGGAGACTGAAAAAACATGGCTGGAACGTCCAGAATTTAAAGAAACGGCCATATCGTCCTGGCCGATCGCAGAATCGTCCAGGCCGATATGGCTCAATAATTACGTACAGGCCGATTGGTGAAAAAGGTGGTCCAATCGTTCGGGCCGATCAGATATCGGCTAGGCCGATTAGACACAGGCGAACGGCCCGAGGAGTCAATCAGGACGACCGTTGAAAAAGCAGATCGTCCAGGCTGATTAGGTGTATCGTCTAGGATGATGCACAATAATTGATCGTACCGGCCGAAGTTAAAAAGTTTTAAATCACTGCCACGTATATCGTCCAGGATGAACGGTGGATCGGCCCGGTCGATTGTCCAATAATGGATTGTCCGGGGCCAAATTTAAAGATTTAAACGTGCTGACGTGTGGATCGTCTAGGACAATCCAGTGTATCGGCCAAGACGGTGCACATAAATTGCATCGGCCAGACAAAATATTTTATCGGCCAGGACTATCATCAAGATTGCAATAGAGTTCGATCATATCGTCCAGGACGATATAGGATCGTCCAGAACAATGAGTTACAGCAAGTATAGAAAAGTTCAGCAGATGGAGTTTGAAGATATTTTGTCCTTTCGTCCAGGACGATGTGACTAGAAATTGAAACCAAGGAAAAGATGGTGATGATCAAGGCCCTTAAAAATAAAATAAAAGAAAAACAATCAGAAAAACATAGTAAAATAAAAGAAAAAATACAAGGAAAATCAAAAAACGAATATTTTTGGATTTTAATTTTTCTAATTTTTTTTTTGTTTTATGGAGGCATCATATGAGAATTTTTTTTTCAAAAAGTTAAACTTTTAGAGTTCCATAAGATCAAGGAGTTTAGCTAATCCTAATCAGACAAAGGTAAGATATCTGATTTTGTTAACCCTAAATCAGACGTTTTTATGGTATAAAATTTCTTTTGAAAAATAATAATGCATAACTCAGAATAAACCTAATTGGGCAAAAAGAAGATTTAATCAAACTTATTTATAAAAACCATCTCATAAATAATAAAATAAAGTACTTCTTCTCAGTCATGGAATTTGAAATCAAGCCTTTGAATTCATCAAATAGTCAATGAGTTCTCTAATTTTAAAAGTTTTGAAAAGAGGGGATAGCTTGCTTTTAGTGGGCTCATTTTATGCCTCTTGAATCTTTGATTGGCTCTTTGAGCATCTTTTGATTTTTGATACACAATTGTGTATAATTTTCCTTTTTCAATTTGGCGTCATTGGTCTCTTTCCTTTTTAATTCTTGCAAGCTAAAAGCTCTTTTGCAAACTCTTAAAAGAAGCTCAGTTGTGAGTATATCCTCCAAATATTAGAGAATAGGAGCCCTCTCTCTAACATAGGGAAGAATAAGTCATAAAACAAAATAAAAAAACATGTGATAAAAGTAATGACAAGATCTTAAATAACTCGAAAGATAAGTAAGAGCTTTGGATATTATGAATAAGATAGAATATTGTAGCAAGATAGAAAGAATCTTAGTTTCAAAAACCATTGGCTAAAATGAGTTAGACATTTATTTAGAGAAGAAAAATTATACCACAAAATAAGGTTAGAAGGAGAGAAACTATCCATGGTGTTTCTCCCTTTAACTAAATTTAGAAAAGCTAAACACAATTTTCAAAACTCCAAAATCTAAAATCTTGAAAAGATTCAACATATGAAAGGCCAAATTTTAAAAACAAAGTGAAGTCAAAACACACACAAAAAAAAAACAAACAAAGCGGAAATAAAACACACTTAAACAAAACATATTTCAAGAAATTATTGAAGCAGCAGGTTTGAGCATGAATAAGCTGCGAGCTTTCATATGTCCAGTTATCCTATGCCCCCATGAGGTCTTTGGTGAGAGCACTCCTGCAAAACTCAACAACAGTCAGATTTAGGAACACAAACTGGTTTGGGCTCCTTCTTAGGAAAAGTAGAATGCAATGCAGGTAAGGTATGTTGTGAATTATACATCTTAGGTCTCCACACCCATTGAGTACTACTATGAATGATGCAAGTGTGTGAGATGTGTCCTAGCATGCCACATGAAAAATATCTAACTCCAGGAAAGGGATTTCTTAAGTGGTTTGAGTTATAATGTCTCTTCCTAGGTTTTGGCAATTGATCAAAAGTAGATGTCATCCTAGTTTTCTTACATGCTTCTAAATCATTTTGGATCTTCAAATTAGTGATTTTTAAAAATTCATTTTCAATCCTCAAATTTTTCACACTCTCTTTAGATTTCTTAAGATCAGATTTAAGTGAGGTGTGTGAAACTTTTAATGCATTATTTTCATCAATTAATTCCAAATATTTTTTGTTTAAATCATCAAATTCATCAAGAAGAGCCATGTGATTTGAATCAATCGTTGCATGATTTTTGAGAAAACTTCATGCTCTTTTTGTAAATTTAAAAGTTCTAATTTTAAGCTAGCATGTATTTTCTTGAGTTTTTTATATGATGTATGCATTTTCTTACAAATCTCAAACAATTCATCATAAGTTGGTTTACATACCTCTTCCTCATCACTTTGTTCAAGATGATCTTCCCCTATTAAGCACAGGTCTGTTGTTTCTTCCTCTGATTCAGTCTCAGAGGAATCAGTACCAGATTCTGCCTAGAATGCCTTTTGGATTCTCTTTTTCTCCTTCTTAAACTTAGATTTTTCCTCAATCTTTTCCTTGCTTGTGTTATCTTGAAGTGTTGGGCAATCGGCTCTCACATATCCAGGTTTCCTACATTCAAAGCAAACAACATCAGAAGATCCTTTAATATGTTTATTATCCTTACCTTTTCTCCAACTTTGATGATGCTTTTGTTTCTTCCTTAGAAAGCTTTTGAATTGCCTTGTGATGAAGGCAACTTCATCACTTTCAGACCCGAAAGATTCAGAATCCGATTTGTGCGCCTTCAGTGCAATTGTTTTCTCCTTTTTCTTCTCACCTACATCAAGATTTCTTTGATTCACCCCTTACTCATAAGAAATGAGTGAGCCAAGTAAGTTATCAATAGAATAGGTGTTCAAATCTTTAGATTCAGTGATTGCAGTAATTTTAGAATCGTACGAAGAAGGCAAGCATCTCAAAATTTTGTTCACTTTTTCATAGTTCAAAGGCTCTTTTCCTAAAGCATGCAGTGAAGTAACAATTTGAGAAAACCTAATGTACATGTCAGAAATAGATTCATGAGGTTTCGTACAAAAAAGTTCGTAGTCATGCAAGAGAATATTCAAACGGGATTGTTTAACCTCATTAGTACCTTCATAGGTGATGCACAATTTATCCCAAATCTCTTTACCAGTTTTGCAAGTGGAGACACGCATGTAATCCTTAGATTTTAAAGCACAGAAAAGCAGTTCAAACATTTTGCATTTAAGTGAGCTAAATCTCATTCATCAAAAGTCCATTCAGTAAAAGCAACTTCAGTTTTAATACAATTAATTTCACGAGAAGGTGGAGAATAACCTTCTTGAATAAGCATCCACATGCGATAATCAGTAGATTATAAAAATGTTGACATGCGGGTTTTCCAAAAATCAAAAGATAGGTTATCGAACAAGGGAGGTCGTGTAATCGAATAACCTTCAGTAGTGTTTTTATTCCCAAAGTTAGCTATGGATCAAATTCAAAAAGTTTTCAAACTTAAATTTTCGAATCCCGCTCTGATACCACTTGAAAGTTCGTTAGGGATATTAAGCCCTATAGAACTGGCCCAAGCTAACCAAAAGGGGGGGTGAATTGGTATTTTAAAATTTCTTTTAACAAAGAATTAAAAACATAAACCAAAATCACGCCACAAAAATAAATGCGGAATTAAAAGTGCGGAAGCAAGAAAATAAGAACACAGAAATTTATAGTGGTTCGGTCAACTCGACCTACGTCCACTCCTTGGAGGCACCCTTCAAGTATTGCACTACAAAACGTGACTCTCCTTTAGCCCCCACGGCTAGGTGGAGAAGCCCTCACAAGAACCTCCTTTTTGCCACCCTGACAAAGCAGAGAACCTACCTCCTTTTGCTTCCTCTTGAAGCTGGCAGAGAACCACAACCAAAAGCTAACTCTTTACCTCTACCGACCCTTCCACGGATGAGAAACTCTAGATGAAGAAAGAAGCAGAGCGATCCTTGAAGCAATTTTTGTGAATCCCCTCACAAGCTCCCCCTCACAAGATCCTCTCTCTCTCCCTCTCTCTCTTTCTCTCCTCAAGGTCTTCTCAGGTCAAGATAGCAGCAAAAGGTCTTTCAAAACGTTGAACATGAGCTCTTAAATATAAGAGTTTCAAAGGAGCTCATTAATTGCAAGTTGTCGACTTTATCGTCCAGGCCGATATGGACATCGGCCTGGCCGATCAGTACAAAACTCAGAAGATCGGCCAGAGCATCGCCCTCGATACACTCCTGGACGATTGAAATTTGGCTTGATCGTCCAAGCCGATCTTACGATCGTCCTGGCCGATCAGTTCAAATCAGAGGAAAATCGTCCTGAGAATAGCCCTGGATACGAGCTGGCCGATATTTATCGTCCTGAAGTAACTTAAGGTTTTTGACTGGATCATCCTGGCCGATCCTGCGATCATCCAGGATGATATGATCGTATCAATCATCCTTAATTACTCCCTTGATTTCCTAATCAATTAAGGCATAATTTGTGAATATCGTCTAGGCCGATCAAGGATCGTCTTGGCCGATAATTTAAAAATACAGTATACCTTAATTGTCTATGGCAGCAACTTCTTTTTGTTTTGAGCTTATGATCCTGGCTGATACACGTATCGTCCAGGCCGATATGTTAATGACGGCTGCCTTAATTAAGAATCCTTATTTAGACTTTCTATTTTAAGCCTGATCGTCCAGGCTGATAAAAAAATCGTCCTGACCGATATGAGTAAAAATAGAAATTCTAAGTCTCTCAAGTGTGTGTGTGAAGGGTTACTTAGCATCAGTCTCTTTGACCTTTTTAAGTAGACTCAAAAAGTGAAAAACAAAAGTACAGACTGACTCAACCCTAAATCTACGAAATCTTGAACTGGCTTTGTCTTGTTCGTCCGATCTTCGATTCCTGAAAAGTTAGAAGCAATAAGCAGTCGAAGTGAAATAGTGTTTGTTAATCATCAAAACATAAGCCATGAAAATAGATTTGCAACAGTATATACATTTTTTTTTTGGTGTGGAACAGGGTATCCACCCGATGTCATCCCCGAACCACCTCCTGGCCCTCACTTATGGTCCCCTCTTAAGAGGCTCTGCTGCTCAAGGGGAATCGAATGCAGGTTGGGGGTACGCAACCTCGCTCGCCCACCAACTGAGGTTAAGCATCGGTGGGTGTATATACACATCTAACCTCTAAATTTATATATTTGCTTATATATTATTATAATCTTTAAATGAATTAAAAATATCATTAATATTAACTTATTTAAATCAAAATATACTTCTTCATGTTATATGTTTTGCAGCCATTTAGAAATTGGGGTGTTATATATATACTACTATTAAATTGCCAAATGTGATTCTTCCCATATCATCCTAGCCGTTAAAAATTTTAATCTTTATATCCATCGTTTATTCTCTTAACCATTTATCCTAATCTGCTTGTGAATAAAAATCCAGCTTTTATTGTTTCAATCAATGCTTCCCTCCTCATTTCTCTTCGCATCCCTGCACTCCTCATTCGTTCCTATCAACGCATCCCTACGTGAAATTGCGATATTCTTACCTTGCTTTATACAACTTCATGTACTCAACATCAAATATCCCACTGTTTCTTCCCATTGTCGATGCCTGCTCCTGTTCTGCTCGCAACAAACATCCCCTTTTCAAAAGGTCAATTTAACAAACATTCCTATTTTTAAGAATAATCGTAATGCAAAGGATTGTGCGAATTATAGAGGAAATTAGGTAATGTGTCATACTTTAAAACTATGAGCACGAGTTATGGAGCATAGGTTGCGGCGTGATACTAATGTTTCTTAAAATCAATTTGGATTCATGCCGAGTAGGTCGATTTTGGAAGCCATATATTTATTAAGAGGTTTTATGGAGAAATATAGAGAAAATAAGGAGGATCTACATATGATATTTATTGATTTAGAAAAAGCATATGATAAACTTCCAAGAGAAATGCTACGGAGAGTTCTTGAAAAGAAAGGAGATAATAACACTTATATTCAAATCATTAAAGATATGTATGCAGGAGTTATTACTTGTGTTCAAACACAAGGTGGTTCGACCAATTATTTCCCTATTTCGGTTGGGTTACATCAAGGATCAGCCTTAAGCCAATATCTTTTTTCTTTGGTCATGGATGTTCTCACTAGACATTTGGTTTATGCTTTTTGCTGATGATATTCTTCTTGTTGATAAGACTAAAGAGGGAGTTGAAGGTAAACTTGAATTATGGAGGTCAACCTTAGACTTTAAAGGTTTTCGCTTGAGTAGATCTGAAACAGAATATATGGAGTGTAAAATAGTAGCAATAGTCATGGTGAGAGGATTGTGACTTTGAGCGATCAAGTCATTAATAAGAGTACATGTTCTAGATATGTTGGATCTATTGTTTAGAGTGATGTTGAAATACATGGGGATATTATCAACAGAATTCAAGTTGGATGGTTGAAGTGGAGGAATGCATCGGGCTTGTTGTGTGATAGAAGAGTACCCCTCAAAATTAAGGGAAAATTCTATAAGATGGTGGTGATGCCTGCAATGCTTTATGGTGCCGAATGTTCACCGTTAAAAGAGAAGCATAAAACAACATAACCACAAGTAGTAAGTGCACTAGGAAGATAAGAGAGTTGGAGGGAGAGTTTACCCAAAGAAGGGGAGTTTAGGGTATTAGATTTGACTTATGTTAAGAAAGATAGAGGCAGACCTAAAAAGACTAAATTAGAAAATATTAGAAATGGTCTTTCTTTATTAGATTTAAATGAGAATTTGACTTTTAATAGGACACAATGAAGAAAAAAAAGATTCATGTAGCTGACCCCACGTAGTAGGATAAAGGCTTAATGTTGTTGTTGTTGTTGTTGTTTTAAGTTTGGATTCTTCATTTATGTAATATTAGATATGCTAGTCTTGTACAATACCCTTCTTGGCACGATAATAGTTTAATCTAGTTTTCAATTCCTTTTGGTTAGGCTTCTTCCTTTCCTTAGGATTAGACGTGGAAATGGTGGATAATGCCCTTCGTGGCAACATCCTAGTTTAATCAAGTTTTCTTTTCCTTTAAATTAGAATTTTTTTCCTTAGGTTTAAAAGTGTTAATGGTGGATAGTGCCCTTTGTGGCACCATCCTTGTTTTAACTCAGTTTTTTTTACCTTCAGGCTTAGGATTCTTCCTTTCCTTAGAATTCGGCGTGCTAGTGGGAGATAAAGCCCTTCGTGGTACAATTCAAGTTTAATCTGATTTTCTTTCCTTTAGGTTCGGATTATTTCTTTCAGTAGGATTATTCCTTTCCTTAGGGTAGGATTATTCACGTTTTCTTTTTTTTTTTTAGGGTAGGATTATTCCTTTTCTAAGGATTAGGAATGCTAGTGGTGGATAACGCCCTTTGTACCAGTATCCTTTTTTAACCTTGTTTTCTTTCCCTTAGAATATGTTGTGCTAGTGGTGGTACAATATCCTAGTTTAATCCATTGTTTTTTCTATTAGGTTAGTATTCTTATTTTCTTTAGGATTAGATGTGCTAGTGGTGAATAACGCCTTCGTGGCACCATCCTAATTTAATCCAATTTTCTTTTCTTTTAGGTTAGCAATTTTCTTTTCCTAAGGATTTGATGCGCAAGTGGTGAATAACTCCCTTTGTGCCACCATCATAATTTAATCCAATTTTTTCCCCTTAGGTTTGAATTCTTATTTTTCTTAAAATTAGATGTGCTAGTTGTGGATAATGTCCATCTTGGCACCATCCTTGTTTAATCATGTTTTCTTTTCCTTTAGGTTAGGATTTTCCTTTTCTTATGATTAAACATGCTAGTGGAGCCTAAAACCCTTCGTGGCACAATTCTAGTTTTATTCCAATTTTCTTTCCTTTTAGGTTAGCATTTTATCTTTCCTTTTAATTATACGTGCTAGTGGTGGATAAAGCCCTTCGTGGAACCATCCTAGTTTAATCCAGTTTATTTTCCTTTAGCCTTTTAGGTTAGGATTCTTTCTTTCCTTAGGATTAAACGTGTTAGTGGTAGATAATGCCCTTGATGGCCTCATCATAGTTTAACCTAGTTTTCATTTCCTTTAGGGTTAGGATTCTTCCTTTCCTTCGGATATGACGTGTTAATGGTGAATAACGCTCTTCGTCTGACCATCCTATTTTAATCCAATTTTCGTTTCCTTTAGGTTAGTATTTTTCTTTCCTTAAAATTAGCCATACTTATGGTGGATAACGCTCTTCATGACACCATCCTAATTTTAAGCCTGTTTTTACTTCCTTTAGGTTAGGATTCTTCTTTTGGGCTGATGCTACTGGGTTGTCCGGTGAGATTGGAACTTGTAAGAGCAAATGCGCCTTTAGACCCATGAGCTATTGCATGAATGAATTATTGTCTGGTACTCGGATACCAATGCTATCTAAATCTGGATTTAGTAACTTCTCTAGAATGCTGGAATCATATCTCCTTGGACTAGTAATAGGTTCAAGCTCTCTGTTGCTGCGTTGGTTCTTGTTGTCCTTATAATAATAAGGACAAAATGATCTCGAGATATAATTTACATGTTTTCAATTTTAGATCTTACAAACTGAAGATTTGAGATATAATGTATAGATTTTTCACTATTCATACAAAGAATCCTGATGGAAATGTTCGATTTGTCAAGGGGTATGGAAGTGTGAAAGATGCTATAGATGGAGCTGTTAAGATTTTGACTGTCGTGGTATGTATCCATATGACTTTCTTAGAAGCATCTCTCCTAAAAGCACTTCTTTCTCATGCCTGGAATCCTTTCAATCTCTCTATTAAGCTTCTTTCCTTGAAGACTCTTCTCTCTTAGAGGCTATCCTTTTCTCTTTTTGAAGACATTATCTTTGTTATAAGATTTTAAGTAACATAGAAGCTTCTATCTCTTTCTCTCTAAAAAACAATCTTTGTCTTTAATAAGTGTCTCTCTATTAAGTTATCTTTCTTACAAACTATTCTTTTCTAAATATCCTCCCTCTTACTTTGAATCTTGTCTCATAACTCTCTCTATGAAGTTTCTCTCTTCTTCTTCCTCACGTTATCTTCCATGCCTCCTTTTCAATTTCTTTTTCTGATCATCTAAGAAATCTCTCTCTTCATCTTATTAGGCTCTCTTTCATAATTTCCTCTCTTTCTCAAACTCTCTATATCTTTATCTTCCAAATTCCTCTTTCTCTCTCTTAGAAGCCTTTTTCTCTCTCTCATAAACCCACCTCTCTTCATCCTAAAGGGCTCTATTTCTATATAGAAGGTTTCTCTGTCTCTTATAAGCCTCTCTATCTCTTTAAGAAACGTCCCCATTTATGAAGCTTTTCTCACTTGGAAGCCTTTCTCTCAAAGAAGCCCCTCTCTCTCTTCAAAAAATCTCTCTCTTTAAAGTCTTTATCTCTCTTTTTTATATAAACCCATCTATCTTTTAAATGCCTCCCTCTCATTGTCTTAAAAGCATATTTAACTCTCTCCTTCTTTCTGGTAAGCTTATCTATACGTTCACTCTTTCAGAAGTCCCTGTCCCTCTTAGAAACATCACTCCCATTCTCTCCCTCTTATAAGCCCTCTGTACATCTTTTCCCTCTTTCCTTAACCCCTTTCTCTAGATCTCATTTTCTATTTCTCTTTTTGAATCCTCTCAATCTAATTTTCTATCTCTCTCTTTTAAAAGCATCTCCCTCCATCTTAAAAGTTATTATCTATCTCATTCTCCCTGAATAGTCTTGTTGCTCTGGTAAAAGCACTTTCTCTTAAAAATCTCTCTATTAAAGCCTCTTTATTTCTTAAAAGCTTCTCTCTATCTTAGAAGCCTTCCACTTTCTTTGAAACATCTCTTTATCCCAAAAGTCTCTTTGTTGATCTTAGAAGCTTCTTGCATCATTTCTTTTCATCAAAATTCTTTTTTATAAGCTTATCTTTCTCTCTTGGAAGCCTTTCTTTCTCTTTTAGAAGCACATACATCTCTCTTTTTGAAGCCTCTCCCTCTTAGTTGTTTCTCTCTTAGGAGTTTCTATATATCTCATAAAAAGCCTCTCTCTCACTCACACACTTACAGGTCTCACATTCTCCTAAAGGGCTTGCTATCTCTTGTAACTTCTCTTTTTTGTCTCTCTTTTATAAGCTCTATTTGTCTATAGTAGCAACTACATTCTTAGAAGCCTCAAATCCTCTCCTAGATGCATTTCTCTCTTAAAATCCTCTCCTATAAACATCTATATGGGAAGCCCCCCACTCTTTCTCTTAAAAATCTCTCTATAACAGAACACTCATCCTTAAAAGTCCCTCTTTTCCTCTTTATCTCTCTCTATATTGTAAGCCTAAATCTTTTTAAAAGCCTAATTTTCTCTCTTAGAAGCCCCTCTCTCCCTCACACTTTCACATTTAGAGTTTTTCTATTTCCTTAAGCTTCCCTCTCACTCTCTTTCTTAGAGTTCTCCCTCTTTCTTTTTTAAAAGCCTCCTTTCTAAAAGTCATTCTCTAGCATCCTCTCTATTTTTTTTTCTCGAACTCTCTCTCTCTCATTAAAGCCTCTCTTCCTCTTTTAAGCAATTATACAACTCTCTCTATCATGAAAGTCTATCTCACAAAAAAATTCTCTTTCTAAGAAGCCTTTCTCTAAGAGAAAAATCTTAATAATAAATAAATAACAGATATTTAAGAAATATAATATCAGATATTTATTAAGATTTTTATAATAAATATAATAATTTATATATTTATTCAGTTGATATAAATACTTTATAACTTTTATATAAAAATATTATAAGTTTTAGATAAATTTTTATTAAAATATTGTATCTAATAAAAATTTACAACGTTAAATTTAATTTAACAATAACATATAAAAATATTTTATTGATATGAAATTTATTTATTTTTTAGGTTTTTATTTGTGTATTATGTAATATATAATTTTAATATATAATGTTATATTTAATATAAGATTTAATATTTAATAAAAATATTAAATATTTTAATATGAATATATATATATATATATATATATATATATATATATATATATATATATATATTATATATATATATATATATATATATATATATATAATATATATATATATATATATATATATATAATAAAGTTTTTTGTTTTATATTTATTTTTTTTTTTGCTATTGCAATATTTTTAACATTTTTTAATATTATGTTAAAATTATAATAAATATGTTTTGATAAATTTATAAATTTGTTATTAATAAATTTTTTACAAATATATGATATTATATCTTTTTAATTATTTAATATAATAAGAAATGTTTAGTGATAATATTATATTAAATATTGCATCAAATATTATATTAAAAAGTATATTATTATTTTTTATCATTTTTAAATTTAAAATTTAAAATTTAAAAAAATTATATTTAATATTACACCTATCTAGTTGTGATACGAACTTGGGCCGCATAATTTAATAACTAAAAACTTTCCATTTGATCACAGGCACATAACAGTTAGGATATTAATAAATTTTATTTTTATAGAAAATGCTAATTGGTTTGACAATTTTCTTGAAAAATACCAATATATTTATTCAGAGAACCGCATGCTAGCAAAATATAAAAATATAATAATTAGGATTCACACCATTTAATAATAATGGTTACTGCTTGAAACTAGGTTAGTTATGTGACAATACCAATTTGGTGACACCTCACACTTCGTTGACTATTTTTTGTAGAGTCGAGTCACACTCACTTGTTAGCTAGGATAATTTAAAAAAAAGGGTCCCGCCTTATTTATAATTATGGCGGACACCCTATATTGGTCAGCCTATTACCCCTTTGGTGATTTCTAGCATGTTATACCCTTCGCGATTCTACATGTAGTTTTGGACTGACATCTTAGGGTAGACATCCTAGACATAATTTCACTATACATACACTTAGGCACTATTTTTCATCTAGTCAGTCTAGAACATATCTATTTCCCTCCTTAGAAATGATGCATTTTGTCTTTTCACATACAACTAGTTGAATCGATTGGCATTCCTAACCCAAGTAGGATGTAAGGCATGGCTACTATTTCTCTGTCACATTGAAAATATAGTTTGGGCCTTCTTGGTTACACGAGATCAAAATGTCTTCTCTACCATATTGAGAAGATTCCCGTGGTTACTTGATAGTATAACTATCAAGCTATAAGTCTCATAATTTTGCATCATTTCACATCACTTCAGCCATTTCTACAACTTTGAGGGGACTCCTAAAGTTTCTGTTACTCCTTTGATGTCTTCTCTAGCATATTGAGTAGACATATGGGCTTTCTTAGTTGCCACCTAAGTAAGTTGCAAGTCTCATTTTGACATCTCCTCTATCACATTGAAGATACATCCGAGCTTGTTCAATCAGACAGATTGAGTTATAAGTCCCATACTTTGGATGTCTCCTCTGCCACACTGAGGAGATAATGAAGATTCCACTCATTTTGACATTTTTTCTAGCACATTGAGATGTCTGTATCTGTCTCATCTCTTCTACCACATTGAAGGGATTTTTCAAAATATTTGGACATTCTAGGTCACACATGGTTAAGTTATAAGCCTCATTTTGGGTGTTTCCTCCGCCACATGGAGACAATACATTCTTTCCTGCTCATGAGCCCTAAAGCCTAGTTATCCTTTTCAGCCTCGGCCGGTACCACGACGCAGTACTATAAGTCCAATATGGGTTACTACCTTATACATCAGTGGAGTGTAATTCCAGTCTGCTAGCCTAGTCCACACCCTATGAGGTAGCCTTGGATGAGGTCCTATGGTTGCTGGCAGGGATTCTCTAGTCATCATTTGACTAAGTAGACTAAGGAAACCGATGAATTCAGGACAACGAAACTATGAGATCTTAACCGGGGATATACCTACCTGGTTGGTTAGTTCTCATTTCCTAACCGTTCAATCATTTTGGCTTTCACCTCATTAAACATCAATATCTTCTATTCAACATGAGAATGAGCATTAATTCTATAATCAAGAGGGTTCTTGGGCTCACTAGGGATGTAATTAACCTTTGGAGGTTGCTTTTTTGAGAAACCTCGACCCCCAAAATTAAAATAAATGAATATTACTGTCTCTTTCAACAAATCTTATTCTCCCAATCTTGAGCCTTGAATCTTCATTGAATGGTGCATGATGTACTTGAAATGTTTGTACCAATAAAAACAATTATGCACTACAAATACTAGGAGAAATAAAGAGATAATCAATAATGTTTGTTATCATAAAAAACGTAAACTCGGGAGCCCGAGTTGAAGCCTTTTGGCCTAGTTTGTTTGTTTCGTGTTATAAGCATTAAGATTGAAGCTTTCCCATTTGGCTATTTAGTTTGGAGGAAGCCTTGTGATGCTTGTGTTTCTAGCATGTCTAGTGAGCAAGTTGGTTACTTGAACAATAGCATTAATTTTTCCCCATTTTATTAAATTTCTGTGCATATCTTCTTTTTTTATCCAACACATTATTGAATAAATGCTTATTCCATTAATGAGATCTCAATAAACTATTTTCTTTTTTTTTTCTTAGGTTCATTAGCTCAATATTATTTTTTTTTACATATTTCTTTGGACGTGATTGCTCATATGCACATAGGAACTCTTACCCTTTTGCTCTAGTATTAGTTTCTTATTTTATCTATTCATTAATTATGAAATAATATTGAGTAATGGCATTATCATTCCTGCTTCACATTTAAGTCTACACTTTCACATGATGTTTATGTCATTTTAATTTTTTCTAACTATTCTTGTTCCTTTTTCATATATTTTACATATCGACTCTTCTACTCAATTTTTTTTTCTTGTGGGCAATTCTTGTTATGTTCTTATTTTGGGGCTTTTCTATAGGTGCCTCTTTTTTTTTTTTAAAGACCTCTTAGGAACCTTTGATTTTCTTAAATCTCTCTCTCTAATTTAGAGATTTTTAAAAGGTTATACTCTTCAGGTAATAACATGTGTTGACAACCTTTTGGATTGTCAACTAAAATTGAGTGCTTAAGGAAAGTAATGGCTTTATTTATCAGATTCTACATTAACTTCTAATTTCATATATAATTCTAAAACAAATTCATTTGATCTTATTGTCCATCATATATGCATTGGTTTACACTTATGAAACAAGGAATTTTAGAAGGACCAATAAATTGAAAGGTATGTCGTCTATGATATAGGACATTATTAAAAACTACATATGTTAACTTGCATTCAATTCTTTCAGACTTTTTTATGAGATCTAATAAAGAAACTAGTGGGTCCTATGATATATATTATCCAATATAAACTTATAATTTAAATTAGTGATCATTCTATGATGCATTCATGACAAATTTTTGTTTGCCTTATTTGAAAGTCAGTCATATAAAAAGTCATTTTTGCTCTCATCAATCAGTTATAATGCTGAAGTTTCTTTTATTTTTTCACATAAACATACTTATGTGGGATAAAGAATTCATGAAGCCGACCCCATGTAGTGGGATAGAGGCTTGATGTTGTTGTTGTTGTTGTTGTTGTTGTAAATAAGTATACTTATGTAGTTTCTATTGTCCAATTTTTAAGTTTATGTAGCTTAATTTTTGTCCTACAAGGAAAATACATAACAAATTTAACCATTAGTCAACCTTCTTGATAAGTTCATCATGGGGATTAAAATGGGGTGTCGAAACCCCAAAATGTATTCAATATTCGTAGATTTTTTTATTAACGACATTTTTGATATCTTATTGTATTATTTGCTGTCCTGGATATTTTTTCTTTTTATTAAAATGAAAGAGTTATTATCTTTATTATTTATCATAAGAATTAAGCTCTAATTTTTCTTAATTATGTCACAGTGAAATATATAATATTGATTACAATACGTGCATCAATTTTTATGCATTGATCTTTTTTTTTTCTTCTTTGTTCTTTTTTCGCTCTTTGTTTAAGCATTTGGTTTTGCTTATTTCCTAACACAACTTATATTAGTTCTTAATTTTGTTGAATTTGGATATAATATCTTTCACTGATATATAATTTGATTACAATATGTGCATCACTTTTTATGCATTGATTTTTTTTCTTCTTTATTCTTTTTCGCTCATTGTTTAAGCATTAGGTTTTACTTATTGCCCAATACAACTTATATTAGTTCTTAATTTTGTTGAATCTGGATATAATCTATTTCACTGCCATCAATTATGAAAAAAGATTTGGCCATATCTCATGTAGAAAATCAAAGCTAACATGCATACTTTAGCTCTTTGTTGAAGGAAATGCCAAGACTGGTATCATGGTTAGCCATATATAGTATCCTCGAAGCACACATTCCTTTGCTTCTTATGCAAAGGAAATTACAAACTCTACATAGGTTAATATGGTAAATTCATAATACAACTCATGGTCTTCAAAATCATTCTCTAATACTTTTTATATGGAATCTTTGGCAAAAATTTTAGCTCTCGACTCTTTTTATTTTTATCATATTATATTTTACAAACAATTGGTCAAGCAATAGTAGAAAGGGGTTGCAAGAATTGAAATATAATTGCATACTGATCCTTATGCTTCTTCCAACATAGATGCTGTTCTTTTCGAAAAGAAATGCATATTAATAAGGCAAAAGAAATGGAAATTGCATTCTTCAATCTTCTAATTTGGTTTTCCTTGCTTGGTATTTTCTTAAGATCAATTCAAATTACCAGGGGCAAATAAATAGAAGAAAATAAAATGAATAAAAATATCCTTCGTGGCGTCATACTAGTTTAATCAAGTTTTTTTTTCCTTTAGAATATGATTATGTCTTTCCATAAGATTGGACATGCTAGTGGTGGATAATGCACTTTATGGCACGTGAGCATTCTTTCTTTAACCTAATTTAATCTAATTTTTTTTTTCCTTTGGTGAGCGTTCTTTCTTTCCTTAGAATTAGTCATGTTAGTGGTGGATAATGCACTTTTTGGCACTATCCTAGTTTAATCCAAATTTCTTTCCTTTAGATTAACATTCGTCCTTTCCTTAAGATTAGACGTGCTTGTCGTGTATAACACCCTTCATGGCACTATACTAGTTTAATTCAGTTTTATTTTTCTTTTGGTTAGGATTCTTCCTTTCTATAGCATTAGATGTGCTAGTGGTGGATAATGCCCTTCATGACCTATACTAGTTTAATTCAGTTTTCTTTTTCTTTTGGTTAGGATTCTTCCTTTCCATAGCATTAGATGTGCTAGTGGTGGATAATGCCCTTCATGACACTATCCTAGTTTAATTCAATTTTCATTTCCTTTAGCTTGGGATTCTTCTTTTTAGTAGGATTAGACGTGCTAGTTGTGTACAACACCCTTCACAACACTATCCAAGTTTAATCCAATTTTCTTTTACTTTAAGTTAGGATTCTTTCTTTCCATTTGATTAGATGTGCTAGTGGTGGATAATTCATTTCGTGGCACTATCCTAATCTAATCAAATTTTCTTTTCTTTTAGGTTAGGATATTCTTTTCCTTAGAATTAAACGTTCTAGTGGCGGAAAACGTCATTCGTGGCACCATCCTAGTTTTAATCCAGTTTTCTTTTCCTTTAGATTAGAATATTTGCTTTCTTTATGATTAGACATGCCAGTGGTGGATAACACCATGGTGCCATCCTAATGTAATCCAATTTTCTTTTCATTTGTGTTAGAATTCTTCCTTTCCGTAAGATTAGACATGCTAGTGGTGGACAATGCTCTTCGTGGCACCATACTAGTTTAATCCATTTTTCTTTTTCTTGAGGTTAGGATTCTTCCATTCCTTAGGATTAGATGTGATAATGGAGGATAATGCCCTTCATGGCACCAATCTAGTTTAATTATTTTTCCTTTTCCATTAGGTTAGGATTTTCCTTTCCTTAGGATTATAATTGTTAGTGATAGATAACACCCTTCGTGGCACTATCCTAGTTTTAATCCAATTTTCTTTTCCTTTTATGTTAGAATTCTTCCTTTCTTTATGATTAAACGTGCTAGTGGTGGACAATGCCCTTTGTGGCACAATCTTAACTTAACCTAGTGTTCTTTTCCTTTTGGTTATAAATCTTCCGTTTCATAGGATTAGACGTTCTAGTCGTGCACAACACCCTTCGTGGCACCATATTAGTTTAATCCAATTTTGTTTTCATTTAGGTTAGAGTTCTTCCTTTCCTTCGGATTAGATGTGCTTGTGGTGAATAAATCCCTTCTTGGCACAATACTAGTTTAATGTAGTTTTTTTTTTCTTTTATGTTAAGATTCTTCATTTCATTATGATTAGATGTACTAAGAGTGGATAACGCCCTTGGTGACACCATCCTAGTTTAATCCAGTTTTCTTTTCCATTACATTTGGATTCTTCCTTTTCATAAGATTAGACGTGCTTGTTGTGGAAAATGCCCTTTGCAACAATATTTTTGTTTAATCCAGTCTTCTTTTCCTTTAGGTTAGGATTCTTCCATTCGTTAGGATTAGAGGCGCTGGTGGGGGGATAATGCCCTTCAGGGCACCATCCAACTTTAATCAAATTTTCTTGTCCTTTTGGTAAGAATTTTTTTTTTCTTAAGATTAAATGTGCTAGAGGTGGATAACAACCTTTAAAGCCCCAAACATGTTTTAATCCAGTTTCCATTTCCTTTTGATCAGGAATCTTATTTTCCTTTGGATTAAACGTGCTAGTGGTAGATAACGCCTTTCGTAGTACCATCCAAGTTTAAAACTAGTATTCTTTTCCTCTATGTTAGAATTCTTTCTTTCCGTAGGATTAGTCGTGCTAGTGGTGGATAATTGCCTTCGTGGCACCATCCTAATTTAATCCAGTTTTCCTTTAGGTTAGGATTCATCCTTTTTGTAGGATTAGACAGACATTCTAGTCTTGTATAACGCCCAACATACTAGTTAAATCTAGTTTTCTTTTCATTTAGGCAGTATTCTTCCTTTTATAGGATTTGACATGTTAGTGGTGGACAATGCCTTTCATGGAACAATCCTAGTTTAATTCCATTTTTTTTCCTTTAGGCTAGCATTTTTATTATCCTTAAGATTAGACGAGCTAGGGTTCGATAACGTGCTTCATGGCTCTATCATAGTTTAATTGAATTTTTTTTCCTTTAGGTTAAGATTTTTCCTTTCCTTAAGATTAAAAGTGTTAGAGGGGGATAACGCCCTTCGTGGCACCATCCTTGTTTTAATCCAGTTATCTTTTCTTTTAGCATAGGATTCTTCCTTTCTTAGGATTAGATATGCTAGTGGTGGACAATTCCTTTCATGGCACCATTCTAGTTTAATCCAAAATTCTTTTCCTCTTGGTTAGGATTCTTTCTTTTTATAGAATTAGACATGATAGTCATGTAAAACGCCCTGCATAACACCATACTAGTATAATCCTATTTTCTGTTCATTTAGATTAGGATTCTTTCATTCTTTAGGATTAGACGAGCAAGTGGTGGATAATCACCATAATAATTTAATATAGTTTTCTTTTTTTTTAGGTTAAGATTCTTCTTTTACAAAGGATTAGACGTGCAAGGGATGGAAAATGCCCTTTGTGGCACCATCCTAATCTAATCCAGTTTTCTTTTTCTTTAGATTAATATTCTTCCTTTCCTTTGGATTAGACAATCTAGTGGTGGACCACGTCTTTAATGGTACCATCCTAGTTTAATACAATTTTCTTTTCCTTCATGTTAACATTCTTTTATTTCTTTAGAATTTGACGTGCTAGTGGTGAATAACGCCCTTATTTGCACCATCCAAGTTTACTCCAATTTACCTTTTCTTTAGATCAGCATTCTTCCTTCCCTAAGATTAGACATGCATGTGGTGGATATTGTCATTCATGACACCAATCCTAGTTTAATCTAGTTTTATTTTTCCTTTAGGCTAGAATTTTTCCTTTCCTTAGGATTAGACGCGGTAATAGTGGAAAATACCCTTCGTGGCACCATCTTAGTTTAATCCAATTTTGATTTTCTTTGTTATAGGATTATTCCTTTCCTTAGGATATGACATACTAGTGGTGGATAACGCCCTTCGTGGCACCATCCTAGTTTAATCACGTTTTCAATTCCTTTTTGTTAGGATTCTTCATTTTCGTAGGATTAGACGTGTTAGTGGTGGAAACCGCACTTAGTTGCACCATCCAAGTTTAACCAGTTTACTTTTTCTTTATGTTAGCATTCTTCCTTCCCTAAGATTAGACATGCATATGGTGGATATTGTCATTCATGACACCAATCCTAGTTTAATCTAGTTTTATTTTCCTTTAGGCTAGAATATTTCCTTTCCTTAGGATTAGACGCACTAATAGTGGACAATTCCCTTCGTGGCACCATCTTAGTTTAATCCAATTTTGATTTTCTTTGTTATAGGATTATTCCTTAGGACATGACGTGCTAGTGGTGGATAACGCCCTTCGTGGCACCATCCTAGTTTATTCACATTTTCATTTCCTTTTTGTTAGGATTCATCATTTTCATAGGATTAGACGTGTTAGTGGTGGATAACGCACTTCGTGGCACCAACCTAGTTTAATCCAATTTTCTATTTTATAGGTTAGGATTTTACATTTCATTATGATTAAAAGTGCTACTGGTGGATAAGGTTCTTCGTGGCATCATTCTTATTTTAATATAGCTTCTTTTCCTTTATGTTAGGATTCTTTCTTTCCATAGGAGTAGACGTGCAAATGGTGGATAACGCCCTTTATGGCACAATTCTAGTTTAATCCAATTTTTTTTTTCCTTTAGGTTAAGATTTCTCTTTTCCTTAGTACTAGACGTGCTAGTTGTGGACAATGCCTTTTTTGGTACCATCCTAGTTTTATTTAGTTTTCTTATGCTTTAGTTTTGGATTCTTCCTTTCCATTGGATTAGACCTGTTAGTCGTGTACAATTCCATTCGTGACACCATACTAGTTTAATCTAGTTTTCTTTTCATTTAGGTTAGGATTTTTCTTTACTTAGGATTTGACATGTTTGTGGTAGACAATGCCCTTTGTGGCACTATTCTAATTTAATTCAATTTTCTTTTCCTCTAGGTTAGGATTCTTACTTTCCTTATGATTAGACGAGCAAGGAGTAGATCATGGTTTAAAATTACGCAATATGAGGCTTGCCGTGAGGCCCGCCTTTGCCAAATTCTAATAAAAACACCTTGATGCATAGGCCTCGAGTTTTTTTTATGAGGCTTGCGCCTCAACTTGGTTGAGGCTCGAATTGAGGCCCGCCTCGCCTCACTAGCATGAGGCTTACGCCTCACGCTATATATATTAAAACTTACATAAATATTGTAGTAAATGCCCGACATTGAACTACATAGGAGAGGAGGAAGGGGAGAGAGCAGTTCATTATAATGATGATTCAAATAAAGAACCCCTTAGTGATGAAAATGTTGATGACTTATGAGTTCTTATGTGATATGTCATTGCTATTTGTTTTTGGAAATTGGAATTATTGTTAATGAAAAGAATACTGGGATTTAGGAAAGATAGAATTTTGAGTTGAACTATACTTCATGTTATCTTATTATTGGGATATTTTGATTTCACTTCATATCTTATGCTTTTTTATGTTTTATATTATTCACTCATTACTATATAAAAAATTTATTATTTTATGTTTACGCAATCTTTTGATTTTGATGCTTACGCCTCACCTCACGAATGAAAAATGCCTCAATACCCGAATACGCAATTTTAAACTTTGTGGTGGATATCGCACTTCGTGGCATTATCCTATTTTAATCCATTTTTTTTTCCTTTAAGTTAGGATTTTTCTTCTCCTTAGGATTAAAGGTGCTAGTAGGGGATAACTTTGTTCATGGTACCATCTTAGTTTTATTCTAGTTATATTTTTCTTTAGGTTAGGATTCTTTTTTCCTTAGGATTAGACGTGCTAGAGGTGGATAATGTCCTTTGTGGCAATTTTCCAGTTTAATCCAATATTCTTTTCCTTTGGTCTAAGATTCTTCCTATTCATAGGATTAGACGTACTAGTTCTGTATAATGCCCTTCGTGGAACCATACTAGTTTAATCTAGTTTTCTTTTCATTTAGGTTAAAATTTTTTCTTTCCTTAGGATTAGACGTGCTAGTGATGGACAATGCCCTTTGCGGCACCATCCTAGTTTAATCCAATATTATTTCTTTTTAGGTTAGGATTCTTCCTTTTTATAGGATTAGACATGCTAGTCGTGTAGAATGCCCTTCGTAGAATCATACTAGTTTAATTCAGTTTTCTTTTCATTTTGATTAGGATTCTTCCCTTCAGTAGTATGAAAAAAGTGCTAGTGGTGGATAATGTCATTCATGGTACCATCCTAGTTTAATCTAATTTTTTTTCTTTTAGGCTAGGATTTTCCTTTCCTCAGGATTAAAATTTGCTAGTGGTGTTTACAAACCTTCGTTGCACTATCCTAATTTTAATTCAATTTTCTTTTCTTTTAGATTAGCATTCTATCTTTCCTAAGAATTATACGTGCTAGTGGTGAATAACGCCTTTCGTGGCATCATCCTAATTTAATCCAGTATACTTTTTGTTTAGGTTTGCAATCCTCCTTTCCTAAGGATGTGACGTGCAAGTGATGGATAACACTCTTTGTGACACCATCTTAGTTTAATACAATTTTTTTCCCTTAGGTTATGATTTTACCTTTCCTTAGGATTAAAATTGTTTGTGGTGGATAATGCCCTTCGTGGAGTCATCCTAGTTTTAATCTAGTTTTCTCTTCCATTATGTTATGATTCTTTCTTTCCTTAGGATTAGACGACTGAGCAGTAGATAACGCCCTTCGTGGCACAATCCTAATTTAATAATTTTTTTCCTTTAGATTAGATTTCTTCCTTTTCTTAGGATTAGACGTACTAGTGGTGGACAATGCCCTTCATGGCACCATCCCAGTTTAACGCAATTTTCTTTTCCTTTATGTTAGGATTGTTCCTTCCCGTAGGATTAGACGTTCTAGTCGTGCACAACGCATTTTCGTGGCACTATGATAGTTTAATCCAGTTTTCTTTTCATTTAGGTTAGAATTTTTTCTTTCCTAAGTATTAGATGTGCTAGTGGTGGACATTGCCTTTCCTGGCACCATACTAGTTTAATCCAATTTTCTTTTTCTTTTATATTAGGATTCATCCTTTTCTTAAGCTTAGATGTGATAGAAGTGGAAAATACACTTAGTAGTATCATCCTTGCTTAATTTAGTATTCTTTTCCTTTAGGTTAGGATTCTTTCATTCGTGAGGATTAGATGCGCTAGTGGGGTAACGCCCTTCAAGGGACCATCCTAGTTTAATCAAAAATTTTTTTTCTTTAGATTAGAATTTTTTGCTTTCCTTAGGATTAGATGTGCTAGAGGTGGATAACGTCCTTCATGGCCCCAAACTATCTTTAATCTAGTTTCCTTTACCTCTAAGTTAGGATTCTTCCTTTCGTTAGGATTAAACGTGCTAGTCATAGATAACGCACTTCGTGGCACCTTCCAAGTTTAAAACTAGTGTTTTCTTTTAGGTCAGAATTCTTCCTTTTCTTAGGATTATACGTGCTAGTGGTAGACAATACCCTTCATGGCACCATCCTAGTTTAATCCAATTTTCCTTTAGGTTAGAATTCATCCTTTCCATTGGATTAGACATTCTAGTCATATACAACGCTCGCCATAAGTTTAATCTGGGATTCTTTTCATTTATGATAAGATTCTTCATTTCCATAGGATTTGACATGGTAGTGGTGGACAATGCCCTTCGCGGAACCATTCTAGTTTAATCTAGTTTTCCTTTCCTTTATGTTTGAATTCTTACTTTCTTAGGATTAGATGAGCTAGGGTTCGACAATGCGATTCGTGGCACTATCCTAGTTTATCTATTTTTTTTTCCTTTATATTAGGATTTTTCCTTTTCTTAGGATTAAAAGTGCTAGTGGGGGATAGCGCCTTTCATGGCACCTTCCTTGTTTTAATCCAGTTGTCTTTTCCATTATGATAGGATTCTTTCTTTCCTTAGGATTTGACGTGCTAGTGGTGGACAATGCCTTCATGACACCATCCTAGTTTGATCCAAAATTCTTTTCCTCTATGTTAGGATTCTTCCTTTTCATAGGATTAGACGTGCATGTCGTGTAGCACCTTACTGGTTTAATCCTATTTTCTTTTCATTTTGGTTCCTCAGCATTAGACGTGTAAGTGGTGCATAACGCCCTTCGTGTCACCGTAATAGTTTAATCTATATTTCTTTTTTTATTTTAGGATTCTTCTTTTTCGTAGGATTACACGAGCTAGGGGTGGAAAATGCCCTTTGTGGCACCGTCCTAATTTTATCAAATTTTTTCCTCTAGGTCAATATTCTTCCTTTCCTTAGGATTTGACATACTAGTGGTGGACTATGTCCATCATGGCACCATCCTAGTTTAATCCAAATTTTCTTTTCTTTTAGGTTAACATTCTTTCTTTTGTTAGAATTAGACGAGCTTGTGGTGAATAATGCCCTTCATTGTGTCATCCAAGTTTAATCAAATTTTCTTTTTCGCTTTGGTTAGCATTCTTCCTTTATTAAGGATTAGACATGCAAGTGTTGGCTAACGGCATTCATGATAGCATCTTAATTTAATCCAATTTTCTTTAGCTTTAGGTTATAATTTTTTCTTTCCTTAGGATTAGATGTGCTAGTAGCGGATAACACCCTTTGTGGGATCATTTCCATAGGACATGACATGCTAGTGGTGGATAACGCCCTTCGTGGTACCATCCTAGTTTAATCACGTTTTCTTTTCCTTTTTTGTTAGGATTCTTCATTTCCATAGGATTAGACGTGCTAGTGGTGGATGACACCATTCATGGCAGCATCATTGTTTATTCCAGTTTTCTATTCCTATAGGTTAGGATTTTACCTTTCCTATGGATTAAAAGTGCTAGTGGTGGATAACGCAATTCGTGGCACCATCCTTATTTTAATCCAGCTTCTTTTTTATTAGGTTAAGATTATTCCTTTCCATAGGATTATATATGCGAGTGGTGGATAACGCCCTTTGTGGCACCATCGTCGTTTAATCTAATTTTTTATTCCTATAGGTTAGGATTTTACCTTTCCTATAGATTAAAAGTGCTAGTGGTGGATAACGCCTTTCGTGGTACCATCCTTATTTTAATCCAGTTTCTTTTCCATTAGGTTAAGATTATTCATTTTCATAGGATTATACATGCGAGTGGTGGATAAAGTTCTTTGTGGCACCATCATCGTTTAATCCAATTTTCTTTTCATTTAGCTTATGATTATTCATTTCCTTAGTACTAGACGTGTTAGTGGTGGACAATACCTTAGTGGTGCCATCCTAATTTAATTTAGTTTTCTTTTCCTTTATGTTTGGATTCATCTTTTTGTAGGATTAGATTTGTTAGTCGTATACAATGCCGTTCGTGACACTATACTAGTTTAATCTAGTTTTTATTTCATTTATGTTAGAATTCTTCCTTAGGATTTGACATATTAGTGGTGGGCAATGCCCTTTGTGGCACCATCCTAGTTTAATACAATATTCTTTTTCTTAAGGTTAGGATTCTTCCTTTTCATAGGACTAGACATCCTAGTCGTGTATAACCCTCTTTATGGAATCATACTAGTTTAATCTAGTTTTCTTTTCATTTAGGTTAAAAATCTTTCTTTCCTTAGGATTACACGAGCTAGTGATGGACAATGCTCTTTGTGGCTCCATCTTAGTTTAATCCAATATTCTTTTCCTTTAGGTTAGAAATTCTTCCTTTTCGTATGATTAGATGTGCTAGTCGTGTATAACGCCATTCATGGAATCATACTAGTTTATTCCAGTTTTTTTTTTTCATTTAGGTTAGGATTTTTTCGTTCTTTAGATTTAAAAGTGCTAGTGGTGGATAATGCTCTTCGTGACACCATCCTAGTTTAACCCAATTTTTTTTTGGTTAGAATTTTCCTTACCTCAGGATTAGACATGCTAGTGGTGCCTAAAAACCTTTGTAGCACCATCCTAGTTTTAATACAATTTTTTTTTTTTTAGGTTAGCATTATATCATTCCTTAGAATTTTACGTGCTAGTGGTAAATAATGCCCTTCATGGTACCATGCTAGTTTAATCTAGTTTTTTTTCCTTTAGGTTAACAATTTTTCTTTCCTAAGGTTTAGATGTTCAAGTCATGCGCCCTTCGTGGCACCATTCTACTTTAATCCAATTTTCTTTTTTGTAGGTTAGGATTCTACATTTTCGTAGGATTAGACATTCTAGGGGTTGACAACACCCTTCTTGGCACCATCCTAATTTAATCTAATTTTTTAAAACTTTAGGTTAGGATTTTTCATTTCCTTAAGATTAAACGTGCTAATGGTGGGTTATTCCCTTCGTGGAACCATCATAGTTTTAATTTAGTTTTCGTTTCCTTTAGGTTAACATTATTTTTTTTCTGAAAATTTGACGTGCTAGTGGTTAATAACTCCCATCATGGAACAAACCTTGTTTAATCATGTTTTGTTTTACTTTTGGTTAACATTCTTCATTTCTTAAAGATTAGATTTTTACGTGGTGGATAACGCCCCTTGTTAAATAATTCTAGTTTAATCCAATTTATTTTTCTTTTGACTATAGTTCTTTCTTTCCTTAGGATTAAACATACTAGTGGTAGATAATGCCCTTCGTGAACTCATTTTAGTTTAACCCAATTTTTATTTCCTTTATGTTAGGATTCTTCAATTTCTTAGGATATGACGTGCTAGTGGTGAATTACGCCCTTTATCGCACCATCATAATTCAATCCAATTTTTGTTTTCTTTAGGTAATGATTTTCTTTTACTTTAAATTAGACGTATTTGTGGTGGATAGCGCTCTTCGTTCAACCATTATAGTTTTAAGCCAGTTTTTAATTGTTTTAGGTTAGGATTCTTCCTTTCGTGATAGTGGTGGATAATATCCTTCATGACACCATCTTAGATTATTCCATTTTTCTTTTCCATCAGGTTAAGATTTTTATTTTGCATTGGATTAAACGTGCTAGTGGTGGATAACGTCCTTCGTTGCACCATTCTAATTTAATACAATTTTCTTTTACTTTGGTTAGGATTTTACCTTTTCGTAGGATTAAAAGTGTTACTGGTGGATAATGCTCTTGGTGGCACCATCCTTGTTTTAATCCAGTATTTATTTCCATTAGGTTAGGATTCTTCCCTTCCTTAGGATTAGACGAGCTAGTGGTGTACAAAGTCCTTTGTGGCACAATCCTAATTTAATCAAAATTTCTTTTCCTTTTAGTTCGGATTATTCCTTTTCTTAGGATTAGACGTAGTTGTGGTAGACAATGTCTTTCGTGGCATTATCCTAGTTTAATATAGTTTTTCTTTAGGTTAGGATTCATCCTTTCCTTATGATTAGCATTCTAGTCATGTACAATGCCCTATGTGGCACCATACTAGTTTAACCCAGTTTTCTTTTCATTTAGATTAAAGTACTTCCTTGCATTAGGATTAGATGTGCTAGTTGTAGACAATGCCTTTCATGGAACAGTTTTAGTTTAATCTAGTTTTCTTTTTCTTTTAAGTTAGGATTCTTTCATTCCTTAGGATTAGTTGTGCTAATGGTGGATAACACCCTTCGTTGCACCATCCAACTTTAAGCCAATTTTCTTTTTGATTAGGTTAGGATTTTTCTTTTCCATAAGATTAGACATGCTTGTGGGGAAAAATGCTTTTCGTGGCCCCATCCTAGTTTAATATAATCTTCTTTTCCTTTAGGTTAGGATTATTCCTTTCCTTGGAATTAGATATACTAGTGGGGGATAAAGCCCTTCGAGGCACTATCATAATTTACTCAAATTTCTTTTCCTTTAGTTTAGAGTTTTTCATTTCCTTAAGATTATATATACATGTGGATAACGCCCTTAGTGGCACCAATAGGGGTGTCAATATTTGACATGCCCCGAAAATTTGACTTGAACCCGACCCTAAAATTTTGGGTTCATTTTAACCCGAACCGGCTTGGATTCGGGTTAAGGTTTTCGTCCTGTTTGCAAAATCGGGTCGGGTTAGGGTTGACCCAAAAACGTGGTAATGACCCGGAATGACTTGCTGCCTGCCCTAACCGGGCCTAACCAAAGTTGCCCACGTTGCGTTGCGAATTCGCGTGTCATGCATCTTTTTGCGAGTTGCATGTTGCATCTGCCCGCCGCGGTACTGCCCGCATGCCCGCTGCGCCGCTGTATGTCTGCCTACCGCGTCCTGCTGCGAACAGGGAACCCACCTTATCCCGCACCACTGCCCGCTTGTAGCGGATAATGGGTCGTGTCAGGTTGAACCGAACTCGAAGCGGGTTAGGTTCAGGTCCGGAAAATCGACCCATTTGCCAAAATGGGTAGGGTTCGGGTTGACTTGAATGATGCCGGGTCAGTTCTGGGTTTGACCTGAACCTGACCCATGACCAAAAATTGACACCCCTAGGCACCAACCTTGTTTTAGTTAAGTTTACTCATCTTTTAAGTTAAGGTTCTTCCTTTTCTAAGGATTAGACGTGCTAGTGGCACCATCAAAGTTTAAAACTAATATTCTTTTTCTTTAGGTTAGAATTCTTCATTTCCATAGAATTAGACGTGCTAGTGGGGGGCGCGACTCTTCATGGCACCATTCTCGTTTATTATAATATTTTTTTTAACTTTAGGTTAGGATTCTTCATTTCCTTATGATTTGACGTGGTAGTGGTTGTTAATACTCTTCATGGCACCATCCAGTTTAGTCCAATTTTTTTCCTTTAGATTAGTATTTTCCTTTCCTTAAGATATTAGATGTATTAGTGTTGGATAGCGCCCTTCATATCAGCTTCCTAATTTTAATCCAATTTAATTTTCATTTAGGTCAGGATATTTCCTTTCCTTAGAATTAAGTCATTTAATTTTTCTTTAGGTGGATAAATTTATTTTTGGCACCATCCTATTTTAATCTAGTTTTTTGTTAGATTAGGATTCTTTATTTTCTTAGGATTAGCGTGTGAGTGGTGGATAATGTCCATAATGACACCATCCTTGTTAAATCAATTTTCCTTTTCCTTTAGGTTATGATTTTTTCTTTCCTTAGGGTTAGACATGCTAGTGGTGGATAACGCCGTTCATGACACAATCCTAATTTAATTCAGTTTTCTTTTCATTTAGGATATGATTATTCCTTTCCTTAGGATTTAACGTACCATGCCTTTCATGGCACCATCTTAATTGTCATCCAATTTTCTTTTCCTTTAAGTTAGCATTCTTTCTTTCCTTAGAATTAGAATTGCTAGTAGTGGATAATGCCCTTCGTGGCGCCATCCTAGTTCAATCAAATTTTCTTTTCACTTAGGTTAACATCTTCATATCCTAAGGATTAGATGTTTACGCGGTGGATAACACACTTTGTAGCACCATCCTAGTTTAATCCAGTTTTCTTTTCATTCAGGTTAGGATTCTTCCTTTTCTTAGGATTAGACATGCTAGTGGTAGACAACGCCAGTCATGACACCATCATAATTTAATCCAGTTTTCTTTTCCATTAGGCTAGGATTGTTCCTTTCCTAAGGATTAGATATGCTAGTGGAGGATAACGCCCTTTGTAGCACCATCCTAATTTAATCATGTTTTTTTTTTTCCATTAGGTTAGGATTTTCCTTTACTTAGGATTAGGTGTTTCAGTGGGGGATAATGCCATTTATGGCACCATCGTAGTGTTAATCTAATTTTCTTTTTTCCTTTAGGTTAGGATTCTTCCTTTTCATAGGATTAGGCGTGCCAGTGGGGGATAACGCCATTCGTGGCACCATCCTAGTTTAATCTAGTTTTCTTTTCCTTTAGGTTTTGATTCTTCCTTTCCCTAAGATTAGATGTCTTAGTGATGGAAAACACCCTTCGTGGCACCATCCTAATTTAAACCAGTTTTCTTTTCCTTTTGATTAGAATTCTTCCTTTCTATAGGATTTTTCCTTCAGGTTAGGTATCTTCATTTGCTTAGGATTAGGTGTGCTAGTGGGGGATAATGCCCTTCGCGCCACCATCCTAGTTTAATCTAGTTTTCTTTTTCTTTAGATTAGGATTCTTCATTTCCTTAGGATTAGACATGCTAGTAATGTACAACACCCTTCGATGCACGATACAAGTTTAATTTAGTTTTCTTTTCCTTTCCTAAGAATTTGTGGCATAATCTTTGTTTAATCCAATTTTTTTCCCTTAGGTTAGGATTATTCCTTTCTTTAGAATTAAACGTGCTACTTGTGGATAATGCCCTTCGTGGCACCATCCTATTTTAACCCAATTTTATTTTTCTTTACTTTAGGATTTTCCTTACCTTAGGATTAGACATGCTAGTGGTGCCTAAAAACCTTCGAAGGACCATCATACTTTTAGTACAATTTTTTCCCTTTTGGTTTTCATTCTATGTTTTCTTAGAATTATATGTGCTAGTGCTGGATAATGCCCTTCGTGGCTCTATCCTAGTTTAATCCAGTTCTTTTTGTTTAGGTTAACATTTTTCTTTTCCTAAGGATTAGATATTCAATTGGTGTATAATGACCTTCGTGGAACAATCATAGTTTAGTCTAGATTTTTTGACCTTTAGGTTAGGATTCTACCTTTCCATCGGTTTAGACGTTCTAGGGGTGGACAATACCCTTCATAGCACCATTCTAATTTAATCTAGTTTTCTTTTACTTTAGGTTAGGATTCTTCCTTTTGACTAGACGTGCTTGTGGTGGACCATATCCTCGTGACACCATCCTAGTTTTAATTTAGTTTTCGTTTCCTTTATGTTAGAATTGTTTCTTTCCTTAGAATTTGATATGCTAGTATTGAATAAAGCCCTTCGTGGCATCATCCTAATTGAATCTAGTTTTCGTTTCCTATTAGTTAGCATTCTCCCTTTTCTAAGGATTAGTCGTGCAAGTGGTGAATAACGCCCTTCATTACACCATCATAGTTTAATCCAGTTATTTTTCTCTTTAAGCTAGGATTCTTTTTTTCCTTAGGATTAGATGTGCTAGTAGTAGACAATGCAAGAAAAGTACCCCTCAAAATTAAGGAAAAATTCTATAAGATGGTGGTGATGCCTGCAATGCTTTATGGTGCCAAATGTTGGCCATAAAGAGAAGCATAAAATGGCAGCCTTCCGATGACCCGAATAGGAAAGTAGATGCATTAGATTTGACTTATGTTAAGAAAGGTAGCTGAACACCTGCATTTCGTATTAAAATGAACTATTACAAGTAACTATCAAAAGCAACTATACCCTATCACTTTCATCCCACAACAAAGCCAACAATGTTGAGGGGAATTCACTATTATTCACATCAAAGAAAGTAAAATTATTTACTAGAGCAAGGTGGGTTCAAAGGTCAGCCTCACGATTGCTATTCCGAGGTGTATATTGAAAGAGCACCTGTTTAAACTCCAAGAAGAACGCTGTATCTGGTCTCTCTACACGACGATGGATCACATTTTGGCGGTCATTCAGTCTCTGCAACCATCGGATTGCATTAATACAATCCCCTTCTATGTTGATTCCGTCCAGCTCATACATCCAGTCCTGAAGAACCTCACGGATTGCCATTGATGCCAACATTTCTGACTGTAAACTATCCCAGTGCTCCATATTTCTCCCAGCAGCAACAATCAACTTCCCATCATGATACCGAGCTATCATACCCAGGCCAACTTGATTAGAAGGAAGCAGCGCTGCATCGAAGTTAAATTTAATCCAACCTGGAGGGGGAGGGCACCAAAGTTTATGACACGGCAACCCAATGGGTTGATTAGTACCCCATTGCTCCAGCATTGGCCATTTAAACAGTTTTGGCAATAATGAGAGCACTGCAGCAGCAATCACATAAGGGGATTTACACATTTTATGATGCTTCATGTCATTCTGAGCTCTCCAAACTTGATAAACAATATAGCAGTAAATTCTTCCCATGCAAGGATTCTTATCAGCATACTTCATCAGTTCAATCTTTAGATCCCCAAGAGAGTTTACAGCCGGCAAAATAATCCCCCATTTATGAGACGAACAGGGATCTAAATTTTCTTCCTCATTACAGCCCCACGGGCAGCAGGACGTATCAGCTAAAGTTCTTCTATGCAACCAATGGGTGGTTGGAATGGCATCCCTCAACAATCTCCACCAAAAGAAATGTTCACGGGGGTGAAGTTTCAACTGTTTCAACCAACTGAATTCATAATTTCCCCTCTCATCACAAGCCTTATAAGCCATAGCCGCAACAGTCATGCTCAGCCTATAATGAATAAGCTCGGGTTTATCCTCCAAGCTCACTGTGGATATATTAATGACCAGAATACGATCAGCCATTACATCTCCAAAACATTGTTTAACCATCTCTTCATTCCACTGGAGAGAATTAGTCAACAAATTGCATACCTTCATGTTTTCCACCTCCTCAATATTGACGAACGTAGGCCATTTAGCAATATTACGATTCAGAATCCACACATCATGCAACACATCAATTTGATTGCCATTCACAATGTTCCACCTGAGGATCGGTCTCAACGCCTTAGCACCATCTTGGATATCCTTCCAAGTGATAGATCTGTTGCTGCTCTGCATACCGTCCCATAAGTTCATGCCATACTTAGCCATCAACAACTTGTAAATTAAAGAATCCTCATTCTGGAGCAGATCCCACACCACCCGTGCACGAAGAGCCCCCTTCCAGCGGGTAAGACAGTGAAAGCCAAGGCCCCCAAGATCCGTCAGCTGGCACAGATCCTTCCATCCCACATAATGCATTCCACGACTGCTAGCATCTTTCTGCCATAAAAACCGCCTCCCCATACGTTCAATGGCCATCAAAACAACATTAGGAACAGAAGTATCAGTCATAACATACATTGGAACAGATAACAGAGAAGTTTTGATTAAGAGGGCCCTGCCAGCAAGTGAAATATGTTTTCTACCCCAAAGATTGATCTTCTCAAAAGCAATTCTCATTACTTTGGAGAAATCAGCCACAACCATCCTCTTCATAACAAGAGGGAGACGAAGATATTCCAAAGATTCAACCTTTTTATACCCCATCAATCTAGCAATCATCCTCTTCCTCTAGCTTGGGCATTTTCTGTTGAACAGAATAGCAGACTTTCCACAATTAATCTTCTAACCCGTCCAGCAGCAGTAATCCACCAACAATTCCATAATTCGACGGGCATTGCACCTGCTAGCTTCTGCAAACACATGAATATCATCAGCATACAATAAGTGAGAAATGCTTACTATATTCCTACTCATCTGGACTCCAAGCTGTGCTCCACGCTGCTTAAAAGATTTGGAAAGAAGCTCAGACCAAAGAATAAACAAATAAGGCGACAGTGGACTTCCTTGTCGCAGTCCACTTCTAGCATCAATCCAACTTGTCCTGTTTCCATTCATCAACAAAGTGAACTTCGGCTCAATAATACAGTCATAATCCAAGTGATAAACTGCTCCCTAAATCCCATTAAGTTCATAACTTTCTGCAGTGTCTCCCAAGACATACAATCGTTTGCCTGCTCCATATCAATCTTCAAAGCCATTAGCCCAGACTTCTGAGTAGAATGCTTAAACTTAATCATCATCTCCTGTGCCATGAGTCCATGATTAGATATAGATCGTCCTGGTACAAATGCCCCCTGCTCCTCACTGATAATAGTACTCAACACCGGTTTCATGCGGTTAATCAGCACCTTGGCAACAATCTTATAAAAGGATTGACATAAACTTATAGGCCTAAACTTGGATGGCATATTTGCATTCTCCATTTTAGGAATCAGCACCACCAAGGTTTCCTTCCAGCTCTGGCACATCAAGTTAATAGCAAAAAAATGCATAATAGCACTATTATCATCTTTCTTAATAATCTCCCAATAGAATTTCAAAAATGAGGAGGTTATGCCATCAATCCCCGGAGCTCTGTTATTACCCATGCTAAATACAGCTTGCCGGATCTAATTCTCTGAAATTTCAACCTCCAGACTTTCACTGAATTGCACAGGGATAATGTCCTCATTACAGAATTCAGGCCAATTAGCCCAAGAGACCTGCCTATCTCTCCACTTCAGCATGAAAAAATTCCAGAATTCCTCTTGGACCAAATTCGGATCAACAATCCTCTCTCCATTAGGAGTCATAACTTCAACAATACGATTCCCTCGCCTACGTGCAGACGCAAAAGAGTGAAAGAAATGCGAGTTCATATCTCCTTCATCAATCCATCTGGCCTTTGCACTCTGCTTCCACCAGGTAGCAAGCTGAGCTAGAGTAGTGTTCAATTCAACAACCTTCATTCTAAGCTCTTGTTCCTGTTCCTCATTCAAACCATCAGGAGAGCAATCGACCAATTGAAGTTCTTCAATACGGCTTTCCAGGGAGATTTTCAGCTCACTGAGCTCTTTAAAATGATTACGACTCCAGAAGAACAACGCCTTCAGAGTTCTACTACACTTGCGATTCACCATCTCATCAGGCATTCCATAATCCTCCTTGGTCCAGTTCAGCAAACAATTTCAACAACAACGGGCAGTGGTTAGAGGTCAACCGAACCAGATGTTTAACCGTGGCTAAAGGTGCTCGTCTTAATCCTTCAGAATTCATCAGAATTCTTTCAAGCCTCACCCAAATCTTACTATGCCCAGATTTATTATTCGACCAGATATATTTGGGACCCAAGAACCCCAAATCATGTAAATCATTATCCACCATGAACTCAGACATCTCTTGAGCCCCCACCGAGAAATTATATCTCCTTCCACCCTTCTTCTCACTTTGATTCAAACAACAATTAAAATCTCCCCCCACAATCACCGGGAGATCCAAGCTAATCAAAGGGCTAATAGTATTCCAAAGCAAACATCGGCTATGATAACCTTTACTAGCATAAACAAAAGCAATAATCCACCTTTGCATATTAGGAAAAATAAGACCCAATAAGAACCTGTTTCATATTGGCTAGAACTTCAAACATTGAAACATCTCTTTTCCATAAAGCAATCAAGCCTCCGAATCTACCATTTGCAGGGAAATGAAAAAACTCCCATTCACTGCCAATCAGTCGATCTACCTCCATCCTACTCATATCCATCACCATAGTTTCAACTAATCCAACAAAACAAACCTCAATGGTAATGCCCCGTCTGCTTCTTCCGGGCGCCCCTGCAGTTCCAGATCAAGATTGAAGACATTAAAAAACAAAAGGGGAAGCGTCCCCACCGCTAGAACAAATAGGGGAATCCTCCCCACCATTAGTAACATCTGTCATTTCCTTCCTTCTTTTCCTTGAAAACTCCGTAATAGGTCCCAATTGACTAAGTTCTTTCATAAACTTAAATCTGTTAGTTTTTGGCAAGGCAGGTGGCATACCTGCCGTGAAGGGTAGAGGTTTTTCGAACCCCATTCTGTTATGCTTATGAGTAGGTCTCAAAGTACTCAGAGGAGCTTCGACCTTCCCCAAATCAACCTACTTGGGATTATTCTGTAATTGTCTATTGTTGTTACTAACAAAATTCCTCCCAAGAGGGCGAGCAGTCCTTTGACGAGGGGGAACCTGAATCCACGGTCCCAGCTCATCATCATTCTCCAGATCGCAATCTGTCCTAGTAAAGGTTCCAGCAACAGCCCCCTTCTTAGCCTCCTACCCTTCCACACTACTAATACCTCCACCCTTCTTCTGACCACCTTCTTCAGTTTTAGTCACAGGATGGGTGCCCAACTTGTTTTGCATCTTATCAGGTCGCTCAGTCCTCCCCGAGGACAGATCTGAGCTTTTCACCTCTGGTTCACTCTGTTTTGACTGCTCCCCTGTTCTTCTTGTCCCAGCATCCCCTTGACCACCACTCTTCAATGGACAATGATCTCTCCGATGGCCTATTTTACCACAACCAAAGCACATAATGCCAATGCCCTCATATTCTACCTTATGGTAGAATTTCCCATTCCATCCATTGACCCACACCCCTGCCTGAAGTTTATCAGCCAAACTCATCCGCACGCAGGCACAAGCATACTCTCTTCTTCCCCAATTTGCTGTCAACGCATCAATCCATAGAGGAGTATCAATTTTTGTAGCGATCCGAGCAATGTTGCATTCATCCCAGTATTGCAATGGAAGATTGGGCAATCGTATCCAAACTGGGGACGACAGTCCTTCCATATAAGCTGGGGAGAAATAAGGTGTCCACCTATCCAAACCCACAAGATTACCTCCGATAAACCAAGGGCCGCCCCTTAGAACTTCATTTCTAGCTTCAATAGAAGTAAAAATGCAGATAAAGCAGACTGCACCCAATGAGGTGAGTTGAAACTCCCCAAACCTCCCCCATTGTCGTTGGATCTCCGATTTCAGCAAAAAGAACGACACTCTTCTGCCCAGAATCTTTCCCACAACAGCTCGATCAAGCATCTCCATATTAGGCTTAACTCTTTCCAAATTTAAATCAATGGAAATCCCATCTCCTGAAATAGCATTGAATTCTTCTGGATGCAGGATCGGGACATGATCCAGCTTCTTCCACGGATTCCCCATACTATTCGCAAACAAGACTCCCTGGGTCATCTTCTTTCCCTGGCTCTCCCCGCAGTTCCCACTCGACTGTCCTGCATTAGCATTTCCACAATCATCTGGCATGCCTCCAATCGATTTGCTCATACCAGAGGAGGAACTCCCCGCTCTGTTTACACCTACAATAACTTCTACAGCAGCCTCCATCTCCGTCATCACCATCCCTTCCTCCATGGCTACATTTTTAGCACCTGATTATTCCATTCACCTACATCTGCACTCACCTCCATCATACAATTTCATCTCGGTAATGAAGCATTCACATCAAATATTTCTTCCATATCTTCCCTGCAATCCTCAATTGGAGCTAAGTCTTCGACCACCATGGAAGATGCCGTCACAACGAACACCGGGTTGAGCTTCAAACTCATGACCGGATTCGTTTCCATCTCTATCGTCTCCCTATGTGGAGGATCCTCCTTCCTAATTGCAATAAACTTGATCTGGCCAGATCCACCCTTCCCGATCTACTGAGTCCCTTTGGGATCCAGGTTTCTCGGCTTCACCTCCCATCGACCTTCCAACGATCCCTCCGAACTCGATTTAGCTACTTCCCAAACTTTCCCTTTCGTCTTAGCCGTCACGGGTTTACTGAGAGATCCAACTCCCGATCGCTCGTCTTGCTTCTTCGAACTACCAGATCCAACTCCCGCTCGCCGTCGCTCTTCGCCGCCATTCGTTCCGTCACCACCGCCCCCGCCTGAGCGGGGGGGAGACCTTCAATCGCCCCCCGCCATACCCAGAGCTTCTCTCACTACAAATCTCCTAGAGAGAAAGAAATGGGCAGAAATGACGCTTAGAGAGAGAGCAAGAGAGAGAGAGAGCAAATGAGCAAGAGAGCAGGAAGGCGCAAGGGAGAGAGTATGTTGAGAAAGGTAGAGGCAAACCTAAAAAGACTTGGTTAAAAAATATTAGAAATGATCTTTCTTTATTAGATTTAAATGAGAATTTGACTTTTGATATGACACAATGAAGAAAAAAAGATTCATGTAGCTGACCCCACGTATTAGGATAAAGGCTTGATGTTGTTGTTTTAAGTTTGGATTCTTCCTTTCTTTAAGTTTGATGAAGAAGAAAGCATGGTAAGCAGTGTGATGATGTTTTTTTCTTACAAACATAAAATACTATTTGTGCCGACAATCGTATTTTTTTTTTTAGAATTGTCCTTGGAAGAAATGTGTTATGGCTTCTTGGATGCTTTCTTATTTTTTTTTTACTGTCCAATGTGTCTTTTAATGACATGAAGCATTTTAGGGAAGCTAAGGAATGAAATTTGCAGTAGAACTATGAGATTTATCTTGACAGTAAGTTTTGGTTTTGGTTTGTTTTAATAATATGGCCTCTCTCTAGGGAAGCCTTGCTCCAATAGAAATTAATAATGCAAGAAATGCTGTTTTGATGTGTATATCTGATTTGAAGATTGTTTGGGCAAAATTTTATGGTGGAAAACAAAATCGACTTGATTTGAAATGCTGGAGAAGTCAATATGGTTTTGCAACTTAATGTTTTTATTTCCAAAGGGAAAGTTTGCTGCAGGGTAGTTATCATATTTCATACAATATATAATGATTACTTTATTAGGTTGTCATATGACTATTACCTGTAGACAAAGTAGGTGGAAAAAGAATGGCAAGAAACGGTCACATGGATCGGTTTAGAAGCACTATAAAATTTATCAGTAGGCAATTTGTGAGTTGACTTTACATGTCCTTTGAGAATTCTTACGTTTTATTTTTTTTTTATTCTTACCGATTATTGCTTAACATTTAATGCACCAAATCCTTCCTTAATGGACATAACACATTACTGAGCACAGAGCATCAAAGGGAGAAGTATTCTTAAATTCTGAATGGGCTAAGGATGATGTTGATTATTAAGTATCAATGCTATTCTTTTTTATTCACACTGGAAATCTTTTGCTACCACAATGATGTTGTTGATTATCAAGCATAATTATTTGCATTCATCAGGAGTCAGTTCCGATGATGATACATTGAGCTAAGTGTAAATTGTTAGTTTTAGGTTAATGATGCTAATGATGAGTGTACCTCTTGACATTGTTTAGGAATTTCTTCTTCCCACTGAGGAAACCAAATTTTATAAAAAACCATGGTTTATTTTTATTCTATCCATTTGACAAGATAGGGATTGAGAAAAGATCAGTTGCCACTTTAATAAAAGATTTATCCTGCTAATTCTTTTGTTTATTGAACGCTCTAACTTTTTTCCTGTATTTCTGATGGAACACTCTAATTTTGTCATTTTCTGTATGCATTTGTGGTGCTTAAACATTTCCATACCCCTGATTAGCATACAGTTATATCTAATCCTTATTTTTTGAAGGTGGATAATCCACTAACAAAAAGGAAATTTGCAATATCCTTAAATTACCTTATCAAAATTCATCATCTGTGAGCCAAGCTAATTGATTAAGACAAAGACTTCAGCGTAAGCTCTTTTTCTATCCATAGCAGCAGGTCCAAGAGAACTTAGGAATAAAAGAAGTAGCTTGTTTACAATATAGAGATGCTCTTGTAATATATATAATAGCAGTTTGTCAAATAGTAAGTATGTTGGCTTTCATCCCATTTATTATTTGCTGCAGATCTCACCTTTTGTTCTTATTTCATGCCAAACACTTTTTTGATTAATAGTTTATATAAAGGATTTGTTATTTATAATTTAGCTGCTATTGCATTAAGAGATAATTTTTTTCTCTGATTGCCATGATTAATTTTGATAAATAAGTAATTCTAAGATATATATATATATATATATATATATATATATATATATATATATATAATATAATATATATATATATATATATATATATATATATAGTATTTCTTCCATAAAATAAGAGTTTTTCTTTTAAATTTACCCTTTTCCTTTTAAATCTCAACGTTATCCATATGTCGTTCCAACTTAATTGTTTTTATTTATAGGAATTGTCTTTGGAGTTATTAAAGTTTATCTGCTATTGATGTGTAATGATAATATTTTCTTTGTTTTCTTTTGTATGGTTCCAGACTATTTCTAAGGACAGCCAAGGAATGGAAGCACCAAAAAGTGTGCGGGTAAGTTTGTTGGTTTTATTTTGGAAAACTCGTGTGAGGATTTGTATTAAGATCTCTTCCTATACAGGTTTATTTGAGAAACTTCTCAAGGAAGTTGGCACTGATGTGCTTATTACTGCATATGAGCAAATTTTAAAAAAGTAAGGCTCAACCTTATTTTATGTTTATTTGAGATTTGTTTAATCGGCCCCTATTTATTAATTGCCTACCTAGCTAATTTGAAATCGGGCATAAAATCCATATGTTGCTTCACTCCATAAAACATGTAGTCATAGAATTTCCAGGAGGAACTAGCTTTAGTATTTACCTATCAATTATGTAAATTTTTTTATTCTTGGCATGTACATTCTCATTGCTAAGATAGATATGCAAAAGCGTTTCCGCTCACAATATGGCTTTATTAGGGATCAACATTAAGATATTTTATATTTTGATTATTGCGATGTTTGATTCGTCCTTCCTTTTATAAGCCTAGTTTCAGCTAGAAATATCTTCTCCTACTCGCCACCTTCCTTTTAGTGGCATTGCATGTTTAAAAACGATATTCAGAACTAGGGCCTGATATTGTATACTTCTGATATTGTATACTTTTCATTCAACTCGCATAATTATGCTTGGCTATACCTATTTTTATTAATGTAATGCCAAAGAAATGGGTGAAAGTTTTAAAGATAAGAATCGTAGAATTATTAGAACAATGGCAAACTTCAAGATATACAATTTAAGTTGTGATCATTATTTGTTAAGGATAAGTAAAACCTCCATGTGGCGTGTTTCAAGTACTTTTTTTGGATTTCTTATATAAATGAGTTGTAAGTAGATGAGACAACTTTGAGAGTTAAATGAAAGTGGTATATAAATGAATCTTAATAGTACTATGCAATAAAAGAATATCATAAAAATGCATATAAATTGATAAAATTTAACAAGTTGTCGTTTTATATCGATCTGAGTAGTGGAAAAAGAAATTGTTTTTAGCTATGCTTGGTAGGACAGCTATGAGATTGTAAATAAGGATTTGTGGTTAAACATAGGAGTTGAGTTGGAAAAGAGTTTTATTAGAGGGATCTAGGAAGATAATTTATTGAAGATTAGATAATGTAATAAATTTGGTGTTTTGAGAATATATGATAGAATGTAGACGATGCGCTAATAAGAGTAGTAGATTAAAATTGAAATTATTATGGAAGATAATAGAAAAAGACATCATGATTGAATTAAGCAAAACAAATTTATGCAAAATAGAGTTTGCAACTCACGTGGTGCTCAATAGAAATAGATGAAAGATGAGAATTCATAATACTAACTCGAAATGAATGGTTAAATTTAATTATGTTGATAGCAGTTACTGACTCGTAATTTGGTATTCAAAAGGATTTGCAAAAGAAAACAAAAAGGAGTAAAAGGTTTTATGTTATGGTTGTAGTATATCTTTGGTTTGCACGTATGAAAGCAAAATGCATTATTGAAGGGAGAAATTTTTATGTGCGGAGTTCAGATGCAGATATATGTCCGAACTTTCACTTAAAATTTGACACATGGAGTTCACTTTGGTTGCACCTTTTCTGTCAGTTTTTCTTGCGCTTTACCCGCGCTTTACATGTGCTTTAGTTGCACTTAAGTTGTACTTTGACTACTCTTTTGTTGCGTTTTTTTATTGCGGTTTGATTGTGCTTTACCTTCGCTTTGACCACTCTTTTGGTGCGCTTGGCTTAAAGTTTTGCGGGCACATTAAATATATAAAGTAAAAAATAAATCCAATTGAATATTCACGTGTCCAATCCACGTGTCAACATTTTATTGGAGTCCGAACATATCCCTACGTTCGGACATCACACACTATCATACTTCGATTTGTCCATATCTTTTTTATGCTTGGTTAGGCATTTGTATGTTAAGAACTAGCTTTGTACAATCATATCTATTAAAATCCTATAGCTATAAGAAAATTGTTATAAACATTACAGTTGTAAAAAAATCTATTTGTTACAATATTTTTAGAACTTTTTACAAATAGCTACAGTCGACCACAAATGGACAAATAGTTTTATATTTAAAATTATTGGGAAATACAACAGCTAATAATCATTGTCTTTATTATCATCTTCTAAACTAATAGTGGGTTGAATTTTTATTGGTTTTTTAATTTTCCTACTATTGATTTTTACATCTGTCATTTTCTCTATATATCACACTATATATCACACTCTATCTCCCTCTCTCTATCACACAAACACACAAACACACACACACAGACACACAGACACACTCACCCTTCATCTCTATCATGCTCTCTCATCATCCGGCCCATCCATCCATCTATGCTTCTCTCTCACCTTCGTATCACACTTTCTCTCTCCATATCTATCCTCTATCTCTCACCCTCTCACTCTCTCTATCACTTTCTTTCCCTTCTCACTCTCCTCTTTCTCTCTCTCTCTCTCTCAATCTCTCGCTACCTTTCTTTATGTTTCCATCATCTCTCTATCTTTCTCTCTCCCTCTCTCAATGTCTCTTTATCTCACTTTCTCTCTCCCACTCCCCCTCTCTCTCTCACACATTTTTTATATATATATATATATATATATCTCTCTCTCTCCCATATCTCTCCATCTCTCTTTCTCTATCTCAATAGAACCAACCGAACCAATCAAGGCAAGGGAAATAGAAGGCCAGCAGGCTATCCAGGAGTAGCAGCCGAAGGGCCAAAAGGAGGACAGGAACGGACAGCCAGAGGAACCATAACAAGCGGCTAGGGAAACCGGAACAGGCGTCCACAGGGGAGAGGAACCAGCCATGAGAAGAGGAGCTAGGGGCAGGGAACCGAAGAGCCATTGAGAGAGGAAAGGAAGGGGGGGAGTACCTAATTAATGAGCTGAAAAGAAGAAGCAGCTCAGCCATAATGAGGTAGACACAGCAGCTCCCAAAAACACAGTCAAAATCGAGCAACCAAGCCCAAATCAAGAACCACCACCAGCCCAAGAATCAAGGCAAAAAATTTGCCCCCCTTTGCCTACATCAGATTCTTCCCCGATTGAAAGGGCTCATCTCCTGATGAGGATGCTTTAAAATTTTTCTAACGAGATGAAGGAGCCGCATCTAGCTCCTCAATCATAGCTCCATACCTCTTCAAGATAATTTCTCTTTCTTTCTTGAATTAGTCTTGCAAAAGTTTATTTTTCTTCATGTATTGTTTCGTACGTACATGCATTTTCATTTGAAGTTTGTATATTTCATTTTGTAGTGGATCGGTTGAACTTCCTTCCGACGGAATCCATCTGTCCATAGGGATATCTTCTTCAAAAGCCTTTGGTTTATTTTCTCCAACAACTGATTCAATTTTTTTTAATGTTTTTTCATGTTTTTTAAACACCTAAAGAAAACTCAAAAAACCTAAGAAAATCCTAACCTAGGGGTATATAATCTTAGTTTATGATACCAATTTGATGCAATCAAATGATTGCCAAATTACAAACAAATAAGACGTTTTCTTGAGAATAAGAAATGACACAAAATACCACACTTAAACAAAATAAAATACAACTTTTATATTATAAAGCGACGCTTACAAACTTATGATATAAAAACTCCTAAGCTTCCTTGCAATCATTGAGAAGAAAGATACAGATGGTGTGATCACTTGCAGAGAGAAAAAAGAGATAAGAAGCCCGAGTCGAAGTCGAAGAGAGGACAAACTCGCAAGCCTTCCCAAGAAGAAGAAAAAGAATGGAACAAGCTCACAAGCTTTTCCAAAAAAAAAAACCCTTAGGTTTTATTCCAAAAACTACCATATAATCTCCTCTTTTTTTTAAAGCAAAACATCACATATTTATAGCTGAAAATGGGGCAGCCAAACAACTCAAAAACCACCAACCGAACCAATTAGGGCAAGGGAAATAGAAGGCCAACAGACTATCCAGGAGCAGCAGCCGAAGGGCCTCAAGGAGGATAGGAACGGGTAGCTAGGGGAACCGGAATATGCAGCCAACGAAATCGGAACAAACACCCGCATTTGAGAAGAACCAGCCACGGGAAGAGGTGCCAGGGGTAGGGAGCAGACACCCACAGGAGCTAGGGGTATGGAATTTTATCTCCTTTCCCCTCTTTTTCTTTATCTTTGTTAATATATTTATCTCTCTCTCTGTCTCATGCTCTTGATGTCCCTCTCTTTCTCACTTCCAGTCCATTTTGTTCTCTCTCCCTTTGTCCATAATGCAATCAAAAATTTGGGAAGGGACCCAAATTTTCGATAACAAAAACAAAACTCTTTCTAGGATGATAAAAAGACATCAAATACTTAAAAGAACACAAATGCTATAAAACACAACTTTAATAATAAAATGACTTACAAACAAAGACTCTTACAAACTTTGATGCTTACAAAAGTTTGACAAATTTAAGACTTAAAAACAAACACCTAAAGAAGCTTTAATCTATTAGAAGAAGGATAGAGGTGAGGAGGTTAGAAGCTGAGAAAAAGGGTTGAAAGAGCTCGCAGGATTTCCCAAGAGATAGTAGAAGAAGATATGGAACAAGCTCGCAATCTTTTCCAAGAAAAAACCTGGAGGTTTACATTTCCAAAAATCAATCACTTAACATTACTCAAACAACACAAAACTTCTACTATTTATAGACATAAGAGGGGAATACAAACAGCCCCTCATTAATTTAAAAGCTTATTTAAATAGGGAATATGAAAAGCCAACATCCACGGGAAACCGCCTAGCAAGGGAACCGAAGAGGCAGCCGCGGAAACCCAAGAGGCCTGCACGGAACTGAGGCACCAAAGCACAGGAAAGGCCACACAGCAGCCAACCGACGAAGCCAAGGAGCCAAGCACGGAAAACCAAGAGCCAACCATGGGAAACAAATAGACAAGGGGAAGGAGAAGAGACAAAAAATTAATAAAAAGCCAATAACCATTCCAGGAAACGAAGCACCAAAGCCACGGAAAAGCCCCCAAACAGCCACGGGAAATCATCCAGCCAGGGAACGAAGAGGCAGCCGCAGAAACCCAAGAGGCCCGCACGAAAGCGAGGCACCAAAGCACGAGAAAGGCCACACAGCAGCGAACCGAGGAAGCCAAGGAGCCAAGCACAGAAAACCTAGAGCCATCCACGGGAAACGAATAGACAAGGGGAAGGAGAAGAGACAAAAATTAATGAGCTACTACTAAATTAATAAGTGAAATAAAAACATAGCTCATAATAATATAACTCTTAGTTCAATAAATGAACAAAAACCAGCTCATAATGAGCTAAACCTTAGCTCAAAACTTAATGAGCTAGCAAGCTCAAGGGAAGTCAAAACCAAATTTTTTTTGGTTTGATTTGGCCACCCCTTTGCCTACATCAGACCATCACTTCACTCTCCATCTATCTCCCTCTCTCACCTCCTCCTCTCTCTCTTTACAAAAATATATTTCTTTATATATTTCACTCCCTCACTCTCAAACTTTCTCTCGCTTTTCTCTCTCACTCTACCTCTATAACTCAATTTTCTCTCCCTTTTTCTCCCTTTTATTGTCTCTTCCAAATCTCACATATTCTCCATATCCTCCACCCTCTTTCTCATTCTAACCCTCTCTCATTCTCTCTCTCTCTCTAAATTCACTCTATCTCTCCAACCTTCCCTCTCTCTCTCTCTCTCTCTCTCTCTCTCTCTCTCTCTCTCTCTCTCACCCACTCTATCTATATAAAAATCTCTCTCTCCGTCTCTCTATCTATCTATCTCACCCTTTTTGAGTCTCTACCTTGCTCTAGCTCTCTCTATATGCTTCTCTTTCTCTTTCTTTCTAGCTCTAGCTCTCCAGTTTTTTCTCCTCCTCGCTCACTCACACTCTCTCGGTCCCTTTCACTCTCTCTCCTTCTCTCTCATGTCCATCAATCACTCTCCCTCTGACGTTCTATCTCTCCCTCTCCCTCTCTACCTTCTTCTCACTCTCTCCACCTCTACATCTCTCTTTATCTATTCCTCTCCCTCTCTCTCACCTTCAATCAATCTCCCTCTCTTATTCTATATCTACCTCTCCCTCTCTACCTCCTTCTCCCTCTCTATTACTCTCTTTGCCCTCACTATTACAAAATACATCTCTCAAGCTCTCTCTCAATCTCTCCACCTCTATATCTCTCTCTATCCCTCAATCTTATGCTCTCTCTCTCCCTCCCTACCTCTCTCCATCTTTTGCTTTCTCTATTTCTCCATCAATATATATATATATATATATATATATATATATATATATATATATATATATATATATATATATATATCTTCAACGTTTTTTCTATTTCTCTCTCTCTCTCTCTCTCTCTCCTCTCTCTCTCTCTCTCCCTTTCTCTAGCTCTCTCCCACTATCTCTAACATCACACACATATAGATATATATCCCCTCACACACACTCTCTCTCTCTCTCACTCACTCTCACTTTCTCTTTTTCTCTACCTGCCATCAAGTAGATTTTGCACTCCGTCTCTCTTTTTATATCCTTATATGTTTATCTTTCGCGCAGTTCCCTCCCTCTCTCCCTCTATCTTACCCCCTCACTCTTACTTCTCTCTCTCCCCTCTCTCTCCCTCTCACAATCTCTATTTCTCACCACTCAATCTGTTTTGAATGATCTAATTCATTATATATTTCTATTTTGTTCTTCCTCTCCCGCTCCCTCTATATATATATATATATATCACTCTTATCCTTCTTAGCTCTATCTCCCTTTTACGCACTCTCTCTCTCTCTCTCTCTCTCTCTCTCTCTCTCTCTCTCTCTCTCTCTCTCTCTCTCTCTCTCTCTCTCTCTCTCTCTCTCTCTCTCTCTCTCTCTCTCTCTCTCTCTCTCAAAATATGTATATCTCTCACCCTCCCTCTCATTGTGCCTCTCTATCTCTCCAACATTTTTTTCTTTATTAACCACCCTCACCCACTCTCCAACTCTCTCACTCTCTCTCCCAATCACTCGCTCTCACTCTTTCTAGCTCTTTGAAAATAAATCTCTCTCCTTCCCTCCCTCTCTGTTGCTCACTCTCACTATCCCTCTCGCTCACCACCATCTATCTTGCTCTCTCTTACTCTCACTCTACCTTACTTTCTCTATCTCACTCCTATATCTCTCTTTCACTCTCTTTATTTCACACACACACACACACCCTCTTTAGATTTAACAAATAATATATCTGTTCCCCTCTCTACCTCTCTCTCTCACACGTTCTCTCCCTCCCTCATTCTCCCCTCCCTCTCACTCTTGCTTTTTCTTTTCCTCTCTCTATCAATCTCTCTCTCAATCTCTTGTTCTCTCCGTCGCTCTCTCTCTCTCTCTCAAAATATATATATAATATATATATATATATATATATATATATATATATATATATATATATATATATATATATATCACCCTCTCTTATCGTCTATCTCTATCACTCTTTTTATTTCACTCTCACTCACTCCCTTTCTCTCTATAGTCTCCCTTTCAAAATATATCTCAAAATATCTCCCTCTCCCTCCCTTCCTCTCCCTCATTCATTCTCTCTAACTTGCCCTCCCAACTATCTTCCTTTTTCCCTCCCTCTCCCTATATCTCACACCCTCACACATCTCAATATAACTCTTTCCTTCTCTCACTCTCTTGCTTCTCTCAGTCATTCCCTCTAACTCCCTCTATCTCGTTATCTCCTATTCTCTCTCTCACCCTCTCCCTGAAAAAAAAAACATCTTTTCTCCCTTCCTTATGTGCTCTCCCGCTTTCATGATCTTTTGCCTCTCTCTCTCTCACCCTTTCTCTCTTCGTACTCTCTCACTCTTTCTCTCTTCGTACTCTCTCACCCCTTCTCTTATTTACTCTCCTTTTCTCTTTCTTATTATCTCCCTCTTTTTCTCACTCTCTCCCTCTCTCTCTCTCTTGCCTTCTCTTACACTATTTCCCTTTCTCCATCTATGTCACTTTCTCTCTTTCTCTATATTTCCCTTTCCCTCTCTCGCTAACTCACTCTTCCATTCTTTTGCTCTATTTCTCACTCTCTATCTATCTCTCTCTTTCTTCTCTCCCTCACTCTCTCTTCACCCTTTCTCTTTCGTTGTATCTCTCCCTCTCCCTTATTTCATCTCTCTACACTCCTCCCTCTTGCACACATTCTTTCTCATTATCTCTCTCCCTCTCTCTTGCTTCACTCTCACTCACTCTCTCTAAATATATTACTCTTCTCTCTCACCCTCTCACTATCTCTCCATCTCTTACTCTCTATCCTTTTTTCTCTTTATCTCTCTCTCTTCCCTTATTTATCTGTTTTTCAATCTCTTTCCCTTTATTATGCTCTCTTACACTCACTCTCTTTGTTTCACTCTATCTCTCTCTCACTCCCATCTCCTTCCTCTCTATCTCTCTCTCCCTCTCTCTCTCCCTCTCTCTCTCTCTCTCTCTCTCTCTCCCTCTACCTCTCCCTCTCTCTCTCTCTCTCTCTCTCTCTTCATGTGTCACTAACTATCTTGCTTCTCTCTGTCCCACTTTACCTTGCCATCTTTATCTCGTCATGTTCCACTTAATTACATGTTCATTCTCTCTCTCTCTCTCTCTCTCTCTCTCTCAATACATCTCTTATGCTCCCTCTTTATCTCTTGCTCTTAATATCTCACTCTATCTTACTCACTCTACCTCTCCTGCTGCTTCTCTTCACCTGTCTGGCTTCGACTCCCTAACTTGCCTCTCGAATACTGGGATTCAGACAACTTGGCCAGGTTGGCTGCCGAGGTGGGGGAACCGCTATTCTTGGATGAGCAGACTAAGACATGGAATCGGTGTGCTTTTGCACGTATATGCGTCCGCATTGATCTTTTCAAGAAATTGCCCAAGGGTGTATGGGCTCAGGGGCTGAAAGGAGCTTTTTTTCAACCCATCGAATATGAAGGCATCCCCTTAATATGTATGTCGTGTGGCAAGGTTGGTCATAAAACAGAGGGGTGTAGGGAAATTTCACCACAGTCTTAGAATGATATGGCGACAAGGCAGCCTGCTACTCAGGCACCTGCAGGACATTTAAACCAGATGGAAATTGAGGGAGGATTTAATACAGCTTCCCCCTCTATGGCTGATGATCCGGGGGAATGGACAATCTTTAATAGGAGGAGACGACCTAACAAGCGGAACGCAAACAATCCGAACAATAATGTGACAAAACCTTCTGGTGGCAGTAAGGTCTGGCAGGTTGTGGAAAGAGGGAATACCTCCATGGAGATCCGGGGGCCTTCATTGCCCACAGACCGTGGGAATAAAGCTGGGATTCATATATTAGACAAGAAGCCATCTGTGGGGGACAAGGATGTCCGTGGTAAAGCTCCGGCTGAGAATGAGGTTACAAAGGTGGGGGGGCCTCATGGCTCACATTGCAACAGTGATGATTCAATCAACCGGGCGCCTTTGCCAAGTAAGATAGCATCTGAATGGAATCGGGGGGAGGAACAGAATGGTATGGGACCTGGAGAAACAATGCAAATAGAACATAGTGGGCAGGTAGTTATTGAACCAAAGGAGGTGGCTCTCGACTCTGGGGGGAGCTCATCTATTGTTGACTCTAGGAGTGATGGTGGGACAAATATGGAAGAATGTGGCGGATCGGAACATGGGTTAGCCCCGGGGCTATTGAAGACACCTGCTGTTAGGAGAAGCAACCGACGGAGTAATCGATCCTCCCCTGCTCAAATCCTCGCCCCGAAGGTCTTACGGTTCTCGGCCTCGAAATCCAACTCTCTGAAATCAAAAAACACGCAGGCACGGGAGGCTAAGGAGAAACGTGCTAAGGAATTGGGAAACTTTGGTTTGCTACAAAGATTGCCTGGAGTCCGTCGGATCAAGGACCAAGGCGGTGGGAATGCCTCTTTGTCCCGTGAACGTGACGTTAATATCAAGGACCGATCATTTGATGGTAAGATTGAGGGTGATTTTGCTGATCAATGGCAAGAGGTTTTTTCTGAAGTTTTTGGCGGCGGGGAAGCTTCCCCTTTGGTTGATAATGCTTAACATCTTATGCTGGAACTGTAGGGGTGCTCGTAAGAAGGAGACAGGTAATTTCTTACGACACCTAATTGGGGAACACGGTGTAAGCTTCATTGGCCTGCTGGAAACCAAAATGGAAACTTGGATGAGAAGGGATGTGGATAGGCTGGTTGGGAGGACTGGGATTTTTGCTTTCAGCCATCACATGGTAGGGCTGGGGGTATCCTCGTGTTATGGAAGAACATGTTGGGCACCTTTCAGGTATCGTTCCAGTCGAACCAGAGCATTATTGGTACCCTGACTAGGTCCACTACTATTGCTTGGGATATTGCTGTGGTGTACGCTAATAATGATATGTATGGAAGACGACAACTTTGGGAGGACATCTCCAACCACCTCTCGGCTGCTCTACCCCATGTGGTTGGTGGTGACTTTAACTGCATTCTGGAACCTGGTGAGAAGAAAGGAGGGAAACCTTTTACATACTCCCAATCGGCTAGTGAAATGGGGGATTTTATGGCTGCTAATGATTTTGTTGACCCGGGATTTTCTGGTCCTGCTTTTACGTGGACTAATAACAAAGATGCGAGGAGCCGCATCCTGTCTCGGCTGGATAGGTTCCTAGTCAGTTCATCCATTCTTGATAACTATCAGGAAATGCGGGTGGTCCACCTTACCAGAGTGGCGTCGGATCATTGTCCCATCCTTTGTTCTTTCAAGGTGGGAGGTAGGAAGGCATACTCAAACTGGATTAAGTTTGAGGATGTTTGGACTACCTATCCTAGAGCTTGGCAGATTGTTTTGGAGAAATGGAAAGTGCCTGATTCAGGCTCGGAAGCAACCAAATTGCAGAGGAAATGTCGGCGTTCTCTCAGGGCGTTATTCTTCTGGAGTAGAAATAAAATGGATAGGATGAATCAACTAAAGGAGGATCTATATGGGGAGATAAGAATCTTGCAGGAAATCGAACCGGGCTTACTGAGGTTCAAGCTGAGACCTTGCGATATAAGGTCCAATTGTTAAAATCCACTCTTGCCAGGATCACTACATGGTGGGGCCAACATGCTAAGGTACGTTGGATTGAAGAGGGGGACGAAAATACCCAATTTTTTCACACTATGGCCTCTGCCAGGCGGAGGGGCAACGTCATTGAACAACTGAACCATCCGAATGGGCAACCAGTCACGGAGCAAACTGAGATCTTGCATATTATCCACGGTTTTTTTGCCCAGAAATGGCGGGGGAATACTATTATTGAATCGGATTGGCCCTCTTTGAACGCCCAGGCGGCTTGTATGGATCGGGTGACTGATTTGTTGGAGGGAGACATCACCCGCGAGGAAGTGTGGAATGCTGTTCGCTCGTTGGGGCCAAACCGTGCTCCTGGGAGGGATGGCATCTCAGCGTCTTTCTTCAAGGCCTTTTGGGATATCGTTGGGGAGCAGGTGAACCTGGCCTGCCTGGAATTTTTCTCTACTGGATGTATGGATCAATCGTGGAAGGAGACAGTGATTGTCCTACTGCCTAAAATCAAAAGTCCAAATCATCCATCCAACTTTCGGCTGATTAGTTTATGCCAAACAATTTATAAAATTGTTGCTAAGATCCTTGTCAACCGTATTAAAGGTATCCTGCCTTGCCTTATTTCGGAGGAGCAGGCGGCATTCATGCATGGGAGATCGATTTCCAACCACTGTATGTTGGGGCAGGAAATTATGAATAAGTTCAAAATCTCTACAGCCGCCAAGGGTTGGATGGCCATGAAGGTGGACATGGAACAAGCCTATGATAAAATGAGCTGGCGGACTTTGGAATTGGTTATTCTTAGAATGGGTTTCCCACTTAAATTTCGGTCATGGGTGCTTAGCTGTGTGACTGCACCTCGTTTTACCATCTCGGTTAACGGCATGATGTCGGATGTGATAGTGGCGGAGTGCGGGTTCCGGCAAGGCTGTCCGCTTTCTCCGTATCTGTTCATCTTGTGCTCGGAGCTGCTATCTCTACACTTCAAACAAAACTATGGGGACCTTGGTGTACCAATCCGTGAGGGGGGACCTCTTGTGTCCCACCTCCTTTATGCTGACGATGTTTTATTTTTTGCAGGTGCCACCATCCCCAATGTGAAGAAGTTTTTGACCATCCTGGACGACTACTGCTGTTGGACTGGACAGCGGATCAATAGTAACAAGTCGGCTATTCTGTTCAGCAAATTGGTGCATTCTACGTCTAAACACCGTTTAGCTCGTCTTGCCGGCTGTCGCAAAGTTGAGGAAATGGACTACCTTGGGGTTAAACTTGCTATGCGCAGACTGACGAAGGCGGATTTTGGACCACTGCTGTTGAAGTTGCACAACTATACATTGTCTTGGGGGACGAGATAGTTATAGCTGGCTGGTAGAATCACTATGATTAACTCTGTGATGCTCCCGTTGTCGACTTTTGCTGTGTCCCATATGCTAGTCCCACGGGGGGTTCTTGCTGAGGTGGAGAAAATATGTCGCCGGTTCCTCTGGGAGAATGATTCGAATCACAAGAGCTTGCACTATGCTGCATGGGGAAACCTTACAAGACCAACGTGCTTGGGAGGGCTCGGTTTCCACGCAAGCCGGATCTGGACGGGCCCTTTGCGGGCAAGAATCGCCTGGGATTTTATATGCAAGCCTACGGGTCTCTTTCAAAGGTTTATGAGACATAGATACGGGGAATGGCCGTGGAGACAGGATCGGAACCGGGGGGATTCTAGCGGCTGGAAGATCATACGCAATGGGGCGGACAGTTTGACGAAATGTGTCCGATGGAAGGTGGCCAATGGGGTGGATATTGATGTTCTAAACCATGTGTGGATTCTGGATATCCCCATTTCGTCATGGCCTACTTACTGTAACATTGAGAACACAGAGGGCTGTTCGGTTGGAGAATTAATCACCCCGGGGAGGGTTTGGAATCGCCCAAAGCTGCTGCAATGCTTTGGGATATCTCTTGTTGAAGGATTTGCGCCGTGCGGATATGGGAGGAGCTTGATCGTTATTCGCTAGAACTTATCAAAAGCTCGGTGGGATCCTCTGTGTCGTCTATATGCTACAACTCACTGTTCCAGGATGAAGTTGACCCCGCGTATGTTTTTTTTAAATTGGGTCTTGGACCCCGGGAGAGCAATTTTTGGTGGCGGGTGTCCAAGGATCTGATCCCCACTCTCTCTTGGCTGCCTAGACGTGGATTGGGAGCTGACTTTCTTTGCCCAATGGGCTGTAATCAAACTGAGGATCTAGACCATATTACCACCCAATGTCATCAACTTCGGAATCTGATGTCCAGATTGGCCGATTGGGGGTTCCCCACCCCTAGATTTCCTTCTCTTGATGATCTTATGCAGGCCATGAAGACAAAACCGTGGTGGGCAAAGTTGTACTGTGCGGTGGTACATCAGAATTGGGGAAATCGGAATGCTTTTCGGCATGGTAAGCTTGTGACTCCTATCACCTTGCTGGCTGCCCGTGTTCTTGGATCCACCTCACAAAGTTTTTTTTCTCTTAACCGGGAGCAACGGGTCACTCGTCAATCCCCAGGATTGTTACACTCCTACTCCTGGTGTCCCCCCTACTGGTTGGTTGAAAATCAACATTGACGGTGCTCTGCGTAGGAACAATGCTGGCGGGATTGGCATTGTTATTCGTGACGACCATGGCAAACTAATTACGGCGGCCGGCTGGACTATCACTCATTGGAATAGCACTCAAGTGGAGATTATGGCGGTTTTTTTTATTGAAAAATTGCTTCTTCATTGGATGTTTGATGTGGACGGCGTTGTTGTTGAAGGGGACAACAAAAGTGTGATGGAATTTATGCACAAATGCCAGCAACGTGAGCAGTGGCGGAACCGGCCCGAGGAGGGTGATAAGTTGAATTGGTTAAAGGCTTTTCACAAGGTTCTTTTTGTTCACACTCATAGGGAGCACAATATGGCGGCTCATTTTTGCGCTCAAAGAGCGATTGAGGGTAGTTTTGTTTGGGATACGGGTGATACACATGGTATATGTATTCCTCAAGCTTTTTAGCCCATCCTTGAGGATGATAGTTTTGGGTGTGACCTGGGTTAAGGGTCACCCGGTCTTTTTTTTTCTTTCTTATTGGTTTTGTAACGGTCTTGTAATGGCCCCATTTAGATGAATGCAAAAGCAATGTTCAACTCTACCTCTCCTGCTCACTCACTCTATTCTCTCTCACACTCTTTCTTGAGTTTTTCTTTGTGTCTCTCTCCCACTCCATCCCTCATTCCGTCCCCCATATTTCCCACTTTATTTCTTGTTTCTCTCTCTTTCATTTCTCTCCCTTTCTACCCCCTCTTCCTCACATAATCTTGCTATCTCTCTATATTTCTCTTTCCTAAATTCATTCTTGCTCTCTCTCACCCTCTATCTTTCTCTATCTTGATCTTTTTTTCTTCCTCATCCCTCTCTCACCTAATTTTTCTCTCTAAAAAAATTGTCTCTCCCTCTCCTCCTCTCTATCTCTCTCTTTCTCCCGCCTTTATTCTCCCTTTTCTATCTGTATCACTCTCTCTCAGCTCTCTCAAATTTCTCTTCCTCTATGTTTGCTCTCCTTCCTTCCCTCTATCCTTGCACAATCTCTCTCAAACTCTCTCACACACACTCTCTCTCTCTCTCTCTCTCTCTCTCTCTCTCTCTTATCCTCCCTCTTTCCCTCTCTCTTCATTTCCATCTCTTTTTCTTTTTCCCTCCCTCTCCCTCCCTTAACTCCCCCTCTCTATCTCACTATTTCGCTTACTGTCTCTCTATTACTTTTTTCATCTATATTCTCTCCCCATATTTGTTTTTATTCCTCTCTTCCTTTCTCTAACTCCCTCTCACTCCCTCTCTCTCCTTCTTTGTTTCTCTAAACCTATATCTCTCTCGATTTCTCTAGCATGCCTCTCTCTCACTCTAGCTCACCTTCTTTCACTATTTGTCTCTCTCCATTGCACTGCTCTTTTCTCACACTCTTTGACCCTCTCTCTCTATCTTTCTCCCCTATTGCATTTTATCACTCCCATGCTCCCTTCATCCCCATCCTCTCTATATCTATATCCATGATTCCCACACTCACTTTCTCTCTCTCTCTCTCTAGGTCACTCTCTCTCCCTCTCCTTATCCCTCTTTATCAGACTCGTGATCTATCCCTCTACATCTCCCTCTCTATCTCATTAATACTCTCTCTTCACTAAAATAAATATTTCTCTCACTAAAAAAAAATTATATAATATATATCTCAATCTCTCCCTCTGTCTATTCCTCTTGTTCTTACACTCTCTCTCTCTCATTCAACTTCTCCTTATCAGCCTCTCTATCTCTTCCCTATCCATCCCACTCTCTCTATTGCTCTATTTATCCCCCTATCTCTATCTTCCTTCTCTCACACACACTCTCGCTCTTTCTCTTTCACTCTCTCTATCTCTCTCGCTCTTCTCTCTCTCTCTTGTTTTCTCTCTCACCTTCTCTGACTCTCTTTCTCTCACCACCTTTCTATCCACTTTATGTATCTCTTTCTCTCCTACTCTCTCTTCATATCTCTCTCTTATATTCAACTCATTTAAAATATAGCTCTCTCTCTCTCTCTCTCTCTCTCTCAAACACACACACACACACACACACTTTGAATCTCTCTACTACCACCCTCCCTCCCTCTCTATCACACACTCTAGTCTCTTACTCCCTTGTTTTTCTATATCACTCAATCTCTATCACACTCACTCAATCTTTTTTTCCCTCTCCTATTACATCATTCTGTCACATACTCTTTTAGTCCATCTAAATCTCTCTCAAAATTTATATAACTCACTCCCTCTCTGTCTCTCTCTTTATCTCAGATCCATCTCTTACATATTTTCATTCTAACTCTTTCTCTCCCTCCCTCTCCCTCTATCTCTATTCACATTGCTCTCACTCTCTCGCTTCTCTCTCACTATATCTTCATCCCTATCTCTGTATCTACCACATTCTATCTTTCTCGCACAGTCTCTATGCAAGTGGTGGATAATGCCCTTCATGATAACATCCTAGTTTAATCAAGTTTCTTTTAGTTTAGATTAGATTTTTTTCTTTTCTTAGGATTAAAAGTGTTAGTGGTGGATAACGCCATTTGTGACACCATCTTAGGTTTAATTCATTTTTCTTTTTCCTTCAGGTTAGGATTTTTCATTTGCTTAGGATTAGGTGTGCTAGTGGGGGATAATGCCATTCGTGCCACCATCCTAGTTTGATCTAGTTTTCTTCTTCTTTAGGTTAGGATTCTTCATTTCCTTAGGATTAGACATGCTAGTAATGTACAACACCCTTCGAGGCACGATACTAGTTTAATCTAGTTTTCTTTTCCTTTTGGTTGCAATTCTTACTTTCCTTTGGATTAGACGTATTAGTAGTGGATAATACCTTTTGTGGCACTATCCTTGTTTAATTATGTTTTCTTATTCCTTTAGGTTATGATTCTTCATTTCCTTTGGATTATACATACTAGTGGTGTATAACGGCCTTCGTGATACCATCTTTTTTTAAGCTACTTTTATTTTCCTTTAGATTATGGTTCTTCGTTTCCTTAGTATTAGACATACAAGTAGTGGACAACAACCTTCGTGACACTACCCTTTGTTTAATCCAATATTTTTTTCGTTTAGGATATGATTCTTCATTTAGTAAAAATAGATGTGTTAGTGGTGGACAACATCCTTCGTGGCACCATCCAAGCTTAAATAAGATTTCTTTTCTTTTAGGTTAGTATTTTTTCTTTCCATAGAATTAGACATGTTAGTGGTGAATAACGCCCTTCGTGGCACCATCCTAATTTAATTTAGTTTTCTTTGTGCTTAGGCTAGCATATTCCTTTCCTAAGAATTTGATTGAAAGTGGTGGATAACACCATTTGTGGCATAATCTTTATTTAATCTTGTTTTTTCCCATAGGTTAGGATTATTCCTTTCTTTAGAATTAAACGTGCTAGTTGTGGATAATGCTTTTCGTGGCACCATTCTATTTTAATCCAATTTTATTTTTCTTTACGTTAGGATTTTCCTTACCTTAGCATTAGACATGCTAATGGTGCCTAAAAACCTTCGGAGGACCATCATACTTTTAGTACAATTTTTTCCCTTTTGGTTATCATTCTATCTTTTCTTAGAATTATACATGCTAGTGCTGGATAATGCCCTTCGTGGCTCTATCCTAGTTTAATACAGTTCTTTTCGTTTAGGTTAACATTTTTCTTTTCCTAAGGATTAGATATTCAATTGGTGTATAATGACCTTTGTGGAACAATAATAGTTTAATCTAGTTTTTTTCTCCTTTAGGTTAGGATTCTACCTTTCCATCGGATTAGATGTTCTAGGGGTGGACAATACCCTTCGTAGCACCATTCTAATTTAATCCAGTTTTCTTTTACTTTAGGTTAGGATTCTTCCTTTTGACTAGACGTGCATGTGGTGGACCATGTCCTTGTGACACCATCCTAGTTTTAATTTAATTTTCTTTTCCTTTATGTTAGAATTGTTTCTTTCCTTAGAATATTATATGCTAGTGGTTAATAAAGCCCTTTGTGGCATCATCCTAATTTAATCTAGTTTTCATTTTCTATTGGTTAGCATTCTCCCTTTTCTAAGGATTAGTCGTGCAAGTGGTGAATAACGCCCTTCATTACACCATCATAGTTTAATCCAATTGTTTTTCTCTTTAAGCTAGGATTCTTTCTTTCATTTGGATTAGATGTGCTAGTAGTAGACAATGCATCGAGCTTTTTGTGTGATAGAAAAGTACCCCTCAAAATTAAGGAAAAATTCTATAAGATGGTGGTGATGCCTTCATTGCTTTATGGTGCCGAATGTTGGCCATAAAGAGAAGCATAAAACGGTAGCCTTCCGATGACCCGAATAGGAAAGTAGACGTATTAGATTTGACTTATGTTAAGAAAGGTAGAGGCAGACCTAAAAAGACTTGGTTAAAAAATATTAGAAATAATATTTCTTTATTTGATTTAAATGAGAATTTGACTTTTAATATGACACAATGGAGAAAAAAAGATTCATGTAGCTGACCCCACGTAGTAGGATAAAGGCTTGATGTTGTTTTTTTAAGTTTGGATTCTTCCTTTCTGTAATATTAGATATGCTAGTCGTGTACAATGCCCTTCTTGGCACGATAATAGTTTAATCTAGTTTTCAATTCCTTTTAGTTAGGCTTCTTCCTTTCATTAGGATTAGACGTGGAAATGGTGAATAATGCCCTTCGTGGCAACATCCTAGTTTAATCAAGTTTTCTTTTCCATTAATATAGAATTTTTTTTTCATTAGGTTTAAAAGTGTTTGTGGTGGATAGTGCCTTTTGTGGCACCATCCTAGTTTTAACTCATTTTTTTTTCCTCCAAGCTTAGTATTCTTCCTTTCCTTAGAATTAGGCATGCTGGTGGGAGATAAAGCCCTTCGTGGCACCATTCTAATTAAATATGATTTTCTTTTCCTTTAGGTTATGATTCTTCCTTTTTGTAGGATTAGACGTGCTAGTCATGTATAACACCCTTCGAGGCATTATATTATTTTAATGTAGTTTTTTGTTCCTTTTGGTTAGGATGCTTTCTTTCCTTAGGGTTAGACATGCTAGTTGTGGATTATACCCTTTGTGGCACTATCCTAGTTTAATCACGTTATCATTTTTCTTTTAGGGTAGGACTATTCCTTCCTTAGGATTAGGCATGCTAGTGGTGGATAACGCCCTTTGTAGCAATATCTTTTTTTAACCTAGTTTTCTTTCCCTTAGAATATGATGTGCTAGTGGTGGTACAATATCCTAGTTTAATCTATTGTCTTTTCTATTAGGTTAGGATTCTTCTTTTCTGTAAGATTAGATGTGCTAGTGGTGAATAACGCCCTTCGTGGCACCATCCTAATTTAATCCAATTTTCTTTTCCTTTAGGTTAGCAATTTTTCTTTCCTAAGGATTTGACGCGCAAGTGGTGAATAACTCCCTTTTTGCCACCATCACAATTTAATCCAGTTTTTTTCCCTTAGGTTTGGATTCTTATTTTTCTTAAAGTTAGATGTGCTAGTTGTGGATGATGTCCATCTTGGCACCATTTTAGTTTTATTCCAATTTTCTTTTCTTTTAGGTTAGCATTTTAACTTTTCTTAGAATTATACGTGCTAGTAGTGGATAAAGCCCTTCGTGGAACCATCCTAGTTTAATCTAGTTATTTCCCTTTAGGCTAGGATTCTTTCTTTCCTTAGGATTCAACGTGTTAGTGTTAGATAATGCCCTTCATGGCCTCATCATAGTTTAACCTAGTTTTTTTTTTCCGTTAGGATAAGATTATTCCTTTCCTTCATATATGACATGCTAGTGGTGAATAACGCTCTTCGTCTGACCCTCCTAATTTGATCCATTTTTCGTTTCCTTTAGGTTAGTATTTTTCTTTCCTTAAAATTAGACATACTTATGGTGGATAACGCTCTTCATGACACCATCCTAGTTTTAAGCCAGTTTTTACTTCCTTAAGTTTAGGATTCTTCTTTTGGGGTGATGCTACTGGGTTTTCTGGTGAGATTGGAACTTGTAAGAGCAAATGCGCCTCTAGAACCACAAGCAATTGCATGAATGAATTATTGTCTGGTACTCGGATACCAATGCTATCTAAACCTGGGTTTAGTAACTTCTCTAGAATGCTGGAATCATCTCTCCTTAGACTAGTTAGAGGTTTAGGTAGAAGACCCTCAAGCAAATCGTAAGGTAAACCATCCACAAGGTCTTGTGACATTCTCCAAACCAAAAGCATCGTTAGGTCTCCTCTTCTAACATGAAGAGACCATACTAGAAAGGTGGGATGGCCTTCGCAATGAGTGAGCCGCCGTTGTCATTGTTACTTCTGATCCAATAGAAAGAACGGTATACATAAAAGGTATTTTGGAATGTCATAAGTAAAGCTCTGAATATATGTCAAGTTATAGCCGCATAATGAGATCATGACCTTGTGATGGTGTGGATTAAAACTTCTCCAAAACTCATAAAGTTTTTTAATCATAAAGCAAATCATAGAAGTTTCCAACATAAAGCAGCTCACAAAGCTTTTCTAAAACATTTCTATCATGCATGCTACATGTCATTAAAATTCCAAGCAAGTTTTTAACCCAAACTAATGAAATTGTTCTTATGCCAAATATACAACACTTTGCCAAAAGTTCGAAGTCATGTCATTGGAAAGAAGAAGAAAGAAGGATAGTTTGATACCAATTTGTTTTCCAAAAGTTGAAAAACAAGTATAATTGCCAACAAGATATTCATATGCAACTCCAACAAAAAGAATCTAAATATGTTCATGGTCCAATCCAACATCATCATTCAAATAAAACTAAAATTAGAAAAATAATTCAAAGCTTCTTCTTTATTTTTTTTTAAACAAATAAAGCAAATCCATCTCGCATTTGAAGAACTCGATCTCAAAGGTTGGAACACACATTGAACAAAACCATCTTGGGGACGATTACTATGAAAGACCCCTGTTTGTGGGAGAAATATTGAGCTGCTTTCCTCTAAGATTTCAGGTGGTTACACTGTTTTCATGCATGCATCTATAATTTTCAATTGGTGGAATGATGGGGGATGGTTTTGTTGTATAGGATGTGAGTGAAGTAAGCGAAGTTCCTGATTATCAGGCTTTGTGGTTCTTTCTTTCCTCCAAAAAGCTGTTTATTATTGAACTTGGATGAATATTTATGTTTGTTGATCCGATCAATTCATTTTCTTAGTAAAGGAGGCTTTTGTGGATTCCAGCTGTGATGAAAGCCTTATTTTTGAGATACTGGATTTCAAAAAAGTGATCGAAGATGATTCAAGTGCTGTTTGGTTTTTACAGCACATCGCTTGTGAACAAGATGAAGAAGAAATCCTGGTAAGCAGTGTGATGATGTTTTTTTTTTCCATACTTAAAATACTATTTGTGCAGACAATTGTACTTTTTTTAGAATTTTCCTTGGAAGAAATGTGTTTTGGCTTCTTGGATGCTTTCTTATTTTTTTTTACTGTCCAATGTGTCTTTTAATGACAAGAAGCATTTTAGGGAAGCTAAGGAATGAAATTTGCAGTAGAACTATGAGATTTATCTTGACAGTAAGTTTTGGTTTTGGTTTGTTTTATTAATATGGCCTCTCTCTAGGGAAGCCTTGCTCCAATAGAAATTAATAATGCAAGAAATGCTATTTTGATGTGTATATCTGATTTGAAGATTGTTTGGGCAAAATTTTATGGTGGAAAACAATATCGACTTGATTTGAAATGCTGGAGAAGTCAATATGCTTTTGCAACTTAATGTTTTTATTTCCAAAGGGAAAGTTTGCTGCAGGGTAGTTATCATATTTCATACAATATATAATGATTACTTTATTAGGTTGTCATATGACTATTACCTGTAGCTAGAAACGTTCACATGGATAGGGTTAGAAGCATTATAAAATTTATCAGTAGGAAATTTGTGAGTTGACTTTACATGTCCTTTGAGAATTCTTATGTTTTATTTTTTATAGATTCTTACTGATTATTGCTTAACATTTAATGCACCATATCCTTCTTTAATGGACATAACACATTACTGAGCACAGAGCATCAAAGGGAGAAGTATTCTTAAATTCTGGATGGGCTAAGGATTATGTTCATTATTAAATATCAATGTTATACTTTTTTATACACACTGGAATTCTTTTGTTATCATAGAGGAAACCAAAGTTGGCATTATGCTATAATTACCTAGAACTAAGCATCTATCATATAAGGATTTGAAAATGTTTCCAAAATAGTGTTCCAACTGGGGTGTTAAATAGCTTTTATTTATTTGCCATGCATCCAAGGTTACCATGTCATGATTTTGGCTTTTTGTGGGGAAACATCAGCAGTTGTATGCTATACTTTTATTTCCATGAACATTCATTTGGAGATTTAACTATGGTAGTCTTGTGAAAATTCTTGATCTATATTTTAATTGCCTTGGGTTTCATATTATTTCCTATGGAATGCTGCTCATTATTTTCCAAAGGAAATAACATATTATTGAACATAATGATGTTATTAACATGAATAAATGAAGAAAGATTTACAAGTTCCATGTAGTTTGGACAATGATGTTGTTGATTATCAAGCATAATTATTTGCACTCATCAGGAGTCAGTTCCGATGATGATATATTGAGCTAAGTGTAAATTGTTAGGTTGACGTTAATGATGCTAATGATGAGTGTACCTCTTGACGTTGTTTAGGAATTTCTTCTTCCCACTGTGGAAACCAAATTTTATAACAAACCATGGTTTATTTTTATTCTATCCGTTTAACAAGATAGGGATTGAGAAAAGATCAGTTCCCAGTTTAATAAAAGATTTATCCTGCTGATTCTTTTGTTCATTGAACGCTCTAGCTTTTTTCCTGCATTTCTGGTGGAACACTATTTTGTTTGTTGATTTTGCGCTTCTCATTTTTTAGATGAAAAAAACTTTTTCCCTTCTAAGGTGGACTCCAGACTGTTGTCATAGTGATAGTGATGGTAAGGATTTTATTGATTTACCCTCTATAAAAGCTTCCTTACATACTCTCAATCTTCTATCTATTAAATAATATGAATTACTATTAATGTATATCTCATCAGCTTCTTGTTCATGAGTAAATCATACAATGCATCGTCATATGATGTATGCATATTTAATCTTTACTCATGGTAGTGCGTATGAATAAGCTAATTTCATTTAATTTTGTCATTTTATGTATGCATTTGTGGTGCTTAAACATCTCCATACCACTGATTAGCATACAGTTATTTCTAATCCTTATTTTTTGAAAGTGGATATAATTCATCATCTGTGAGCCAAGCTAATTGATTAAGACAAAGACTTCAGCATAAGCTCTTTTTCTATCCACAACAAGCAGGTCCAAGAGAACTCAGGAATAATAGAAGTAGCTGGTTTATAATATAGAGATGCTCTTGTAATATATACAATAGCAGTTGGTCAAATGGTAGGTTTGTTGGCTTTCTAGGCACTTTCATCCCATTTATTATTTGCTGCAGATGTCACATGTTGTTCTTATTTCATGCCAAATACTTTTTCGATAAATAGTTTATATGAAGGATTTGTTATTTATAATTTAGCAGCTATTGCATTAAGAGATGACTTTTTTTTTAATCTAATTGTCATGATTAATTTTGATAAATAAGTAATTCTAAGATATATAACCTGCTTTATATCCTACTTTATATCCTGTATTTCTTGCATAAAATAAGAGTTCTTTTTATTTACCCTTTTTCTTTTCAATACTCAACCTTATCCATATGTCGTTCCAAATTTTTTGTTTTTCTTTATAGGAACTGTCTTTGGAGTTATTAAAGAAGTTTGCGGGAAAGTTTGTTGTTGTTATTTTGGAAAACTCGTGTGAGGATTTGTATTATGATCTCTTCCTATACATGTTTATTTGTTAAGGATAAGTAAAAACTCCATGTGGCGTTGAGTTGTAAGTAGCTGAAACAACCTTGAGAGTTAAATGAAAGTGGTAAATAAACGAATCTTAATAGTACTATGCAATAAAAGAATATCATAATAATGCATATAAATTGATAAAATTTAACAAATTGTCATTTTATATCGATCTGTGTAGTGGAAAAAGAAATTGTTTATAGCTATGCTTAGTAGGACAACTATGAGATTGTAAAGAAGGATTTGTGGCTAAACTTAGGAGTTGAGTTGGAAAAGAGTTTTATTAGAGGGATCTGGGAAGAAAATTTATTGAAGATTAGATGATGTAATAAATTAGGTGTTTTGGGAATATATGGTAGAATGTAGATGATGCGCTAATAAGAGTAGTAGATTAAAATTGAAATTATTATGGAAGATAATAGGAAAAGACATCATGATTGAATTAAGCAAAGTAAATTTATGCAAAATAGAGTTAGCAACTCACGTAGTTCAATAGAAATAGATGAAAGATGAGAATTCATAATGCTAACCCGAAATGGTTGGTTAAATTTAATTATGATGATAGTAGTTACTTACTCGTAATTTGGTGCTCAAAAGGATTTGCAAAAGGAAAAAAAAAACAAGAATAAAAGGTTTTATGTTATGATTGTAGTGCATTTTTTGTTTGCACGTATGAAAGCAAAATGCATTATTTAAGGGAGAAATTATTATGTGCGGAGTTCGGACGCAGAGATACGTCCGAACATTCACTTAAAATTTGATATGTGGAGTGCACTTTGGTTGCACTTTTTTTTGTGCGCTTTACTTGCGCCGTACCTGCGCTTTACATGTTCTTTAGTTGCACTTAAGTTATACTTTGACTACTCTTTTGTTGCGCTTTTTTATTGCGCTTTACCTTTGCTTTGGTCACGCTTTTGGTGCGCTTGGCTTAAAATTCCGCAGGCACATTAAATATATAAAGTAAAAAATAAATCCAATTGAATATCCATGTGTCCAATGCACGTGCCCAATATTTTATTGGAGTCCGGACATATCCCTACGGCCGGACTTCACACATAATAATTTCTCCTATCTAAGGAAGTTTTTACTTTACTTTGATTTGCAGATCACTATCATACTTCGATTTGGCCATATCTTTTTTATGCTTTTTTAGGCATTTGTATGATGAGAACTAGCTTTGTAAAATCATATCTATTAAAATTTTATAGCTATAAGAACATTGTTATAAACATTACAGTTATAAAAAAATCTATTTATTGACAATATTTTTAGAACTTTTTACAAATAGCTACAATCGACCACAAATGGACATATAGTTTTATATTTAAAATTATTGGGAAATACATTAACTAATCATCATTGTCTTTATTATCATCTTCTAAACTAATAGTGGGTTGAATTTTTCTTGGTTTTTTTATTTTTCTTTTTCCCTCCCTCCTCCCTTCTATTCTCCCCCTACTCTATCGATCTTATTCGCTTAACTGGCTTCTCTATTACTTTTTCATCTATATTCTCTCTCCCATATTTGTGTTTTATATTCCTCTTTCCTTTCTCTAACTCCCTCTCACTCCCTCTCTCCTTCTTTGTTTCTCTAATACCTATATCTCTCTCGATTTCTCATGCTGCCCTCTCCATCTAGCTCACCTTCTTTCACATTTGTCTCTCTCCATTGCCTGCTCTTTCTCACACTCTTTGACCCTCTCTCTCTAATCTTTCTCTCCCTATTGCATTTTATCACTCCCATGCTCCTTCATCCCCATCCTCTCTATATCTATATCCTGATTCCCACACTCACTTTCCTCTCTCTTCTCTAGGTCACTCTCTCTCCTCTCCTTATCCTCTTTAATCAGACTCGTGATCTATCCCTTACTAATCTCCTCTCCTCTACTCTATTAATACTCTCTCTTCCTTAAAATAAATATTTTCTCTCACTAAAAAAAAATTTATATAATATATATCTCAATCTCTCCCTCTGTCTATTCCTCTTGTCTACACTCTCTCTCTCTCATTCAACTTCTCCTTATCAGCCTCTCTATCTCTTCCCTATCCATCCACTCTCTCTATTGCTCTATTACTCCCATCTCTATATTCTTCTCTCACACCACTCTCGCTCTTCTCTTTCATCTCTTATCTCTCTCGTCTCTCTCTCTCTCTCTTTTTTCTCTTCACCTTCTCTGACTCTCTTTCTCTCACATCTTTCTATCCACCTTTATGTATCTCTTTTCTCTCCTACTCTTCTTCATATCCTCTCTCTTATATTCAACTCATTTAAAATATAGCTCTCTTCTCTCTTCTTCTCTCTCTCTCAAACACACAAACACACACACACACACACTATTGAATCTCTCTACTACCACCCTCCCTCCCTCTCTATCACACACTCCTAGTCTCTTACTCCCTTGTTTTTCTATATCATCCAATCTCTTATACACTCACTCAATCTTTTTTTCCCTCTCTATTACATCATTCGGTCACATACTCTTTTAGTCCATCTAAATCTCTCAAAATTTATATAACTCACTCCTCTCGTCTCCTCTTTATCTCAGATCATCTCTTACATTTTTCATTCTAACTCTTTTCTCTCCCTCCTCTCCCTCTATCCTCTATTCACATTGTCTCCACTCTCTCGCTTCTCTCTCATATATCTTCATTCCTATCTCTGTATCTAACCATTCTATCTTTCTCGCTACGTTCCTATGCAAGTGGTGGATAATGCCCTTCATGATAAACATCCTAGTTTATATCAAGTTTCTTTAGTTTAGATTTGATTTTTTTCTTTTCTTAGGATTAAAAGTGTTGTGGTGGATAACGCCATTTGTTGACACCATCTTAGGTTTAATTCATTTTTCTTTTTCCTTCAGGTTAGGATTTTTCATTTGTAGGATTAGGTGTGCTAGTGGGGGATAATGCATTCGTGCCCACCATTCCTAGTTTGATCTAGTTTTCCTTTCTTTAGGTTAGGATCTTCATTTCCTTAGGATTAGACATGCTAGTAATGTACAACACCCTTCGAGGCACGATACTAGTTTAATCTAGTTTTCTTTCCTTTTGTTGCTTCTTACTTTCCTTTGGATTAGACGTATTAGTAGTGGATAATACCTTTGTGGTGCACTATCCTTGTTTAATTATGTTTTCTTTATTCCTTTAGGTTATGATTCTTCCATTTCCTTTGGATTATACATACTAGTGGTGTATACGGCCTTCGTGTACCATCTTTTTTTAAGCTACTTTTATTTTCCTTTAGATTTGGTTCTTCGTTTCCTTAGTATTAGACATACAAGTAGTGGACACAACCTTCGTGACACTACCTTTGTTTAATCCAATATTTTTTTGTTTAGGATATGATTCTTCATTTAGTAAAAAATAGATTGGTTAGTGGTGGACAACATCCTTCGTGGACACCATCCAAGCTTAAATAAAGTTTCTTTTTTTTAGGTTAGTTTTTTTCTTTCCATAGATTAGACATGTTAGTGGTGAATAACGCCCTTCGTGGCACCATCCTAATTTAATTTAGTTTTTTCTTGTGCTTAGGCTAGCTATTCCTCCTTCCTAAGATTTGATTGAAAAGTGGTGGATAACACCATTTGTGGCATATCTTAATTTAATCTTGTTTTTTCCCATAGGTTAGGATTTATTCCTTTCTTTAGAATTAAACGTGCTAGTTGTGGTTAATGCTTTTCGTGGCACCAATTCTATTTTAATCCAATTTTATTTTTCTTATCGTTAGATTTTCCTTACCTTAGCATATAGACTCGCTAATGTGGCCTAAAACCTTCGGAGGACCATCATACTTTTAGTACTAATTTTTTCCCTTTTGGTTATCATTCTATCTTTTCTTAGAATTATACATGCTAGTGCTGGATAATGCCCTTCGTGGCTTCTTCCTAGTTTAATACAGTTCTTTTCGTTTAGGTTAACATTTTCTTTTCCTAAGGATTAGATATTCAATTGGTGTATTAATGACCTTTGTGGAACAATAATAGTTTAATACTAGTTTTTTTCTCCCTTTAGGTTAGGATTCTACCTTTCCATCGGATTAGATGTTCTAGGGGTGGACAATACCCTTCGTAGCACATTCTAATTTAATCCAGTTTTCTTTTATTTAGGTTAGGATTCTTCCTTTTGACAGAGTGCATGTGGTGGGACCAATGTCCTTGTGACACCATCCTAGTTTTAATTTAATTTTCTTTTCCTTTATGTTAGAATTGTTCTTTCCTTAGAATTTTATGCTAGTGGTTAATAAAGCCCTTTGTGGCATCATCCACTTTTAATCTAGTTTTCATTTTCTATTGGTTAGCATTCTCCCTTTTAAGGATTAGTCGTGCAAGTGGTGAATAAGCCCTTCATTACACCCATCATAGTTAATCCAAGTTGTTTTTCTTTAAGCTGGATTCTTTCTTTCATTTGGATTAGATGTGCTGTAGTAGACAATGCATCGGCTTTTTGGGTGAATAGAAAAGTTCCCCTCAAAATTAAGGAAAAATTCTATAAGATGGTGGTGATGGCTTCATTGCTTTATGGTGCCGAATGGTTGCCTAAAGAGAAGCATAAAACGGTAGCCTTCCGATGACCCGAATAGGAAAGTAGACGTATTGATTTGACTTTTATGTTAAGAAAGGTAGAGGCAGACCTAAAAAGACTTGGTTAAAAATATATTAGAAATAATATTTCTTTATTGATTTAAATGAGAATTTGACTTTTAATATGACACAATGGAGAAAAAAAAGATTCATGTAGCTGACCCACAGTCAGTAGGATAAGGCTTGATGTTGTTTTTTATGTTTGGATTCTTCCTTTCTGTAATATATGATATGCTAGTCGTGTACAATGCCTCTCTTGCACGATAATAGTTTAATCTAGTTTTCAATTCCTTTTAGTTAGGCTTCTTCCTTTCATTTGATTAGACGTGGAGAAATGGTGAATAATGCCCTTCGTGGCAACATCCTAGTTTAATCAGTTTTCTTTCCATAAATTAGAATTTTTTGCTTTTAGGTTTAAAAGTGTTTGTGGTGGATAGTGCTTTTGTGGCACCATCCTAGTTTTACTCATTTTTTTTCTTCCAAGCTTAGTTTTCTTCCTTTCCTTAGAATAGGCATGCTGGGGGAGATAAGCCCTTCGTGGCACCATTCTAATTAATATGATTTTTCTTTTCTTAGGTTTATGATTCTTCTTTTGTAGGTTAGACGTGCTAGGCATGTATACACCCCTTCGAGGCATTTTATTATTTTATTAGTGTTTTTTGTTCCTTTTGGTTAGGATGCTTCTTTCCTTAGGGTAGACATGTTAGTGTGGATTATTACCCTTTGTGGTCATCTCTGTTTAATCATCTTTTTTTTTTTAGGGTGGACTATTCCTTCTTAGGATTAGGCTGCTTGTGGTGGATAACGCCCTTTGTAGCAATACTTTTTTTACTAGTTTCTTCCCCTTAGATATGTTGTTAGGGTGGTTACAATATCCTTGTTTAATCTATTGTCTTTTATTTCTAGGTAAGGATTCTTCTTTCTGTAAGATTAGATGGGCTAGTGGTGAATAACGCCCTTCGTGGCACATCCTAATTTAATCCAATTTTCTTTTCTTTAGGTTAGCAATTTTTCTTTCCTAGGATTGACGCGCAAGTGTGAATAACTCCCTTTTTGCCACCATCACAATTTAATCCAGTTTTTTTCCCTTAGGTTTGGATTCTTATTTTTCTTAAAGTTAGATGTGTAGTTGTGGTGATGTCCATCTTGGCCACCATTTAGTTTTATTCCAATTTTCTTCTTTAGGTTAGCATTTTTTAACTTTTCTTAGAATTTTACGTGCTAGTAGTGGATAAGCCCTTCGTGGAACCATCCTAGTTTAATCTAATTATTTCCTTTAGGCTGGAGATTCTTTCTTTCCTTAGGATTCAACGTGTTAGTGTTAGATAATGCCTTCATGGCCCATCATAGTTTAACCTAGTTTTTTTTTTCTGTTAGGATAAGATTATTCCTTTCCTTCATATATGACATGCTGTGGTGAATAACGCTCTTCGTCTGACCCTCCTAATTTGATCCATTTTTCGTTTCCCTTTAGGTAGTATTTTTCTTTCCTTAAAATTAGACATACTTATGGGGATAACGTCTTCATGACACCTCCTAGTTTTAGCCAGTTTTACTTACCTAGTTTTTTAGGATTCTTCTTTTGGGGTGATGCTACTGGGTTTTCTGGTGAGAATTGGAACTTGTAAGGCAAATGCGGCTCTAGAAACCACAAGCAATTGCATGAATGAATTATTGTCTGGTACTCGGATACCATTGCTATCTAAACTGGTTTAGTCTTCTCTAGAATGCTGGGAATCATTCTCCTTAGACTAGTTAGAGTTTAGGTAGAAGAACCCTCAAGCAAATCGTAAGGTAAACCACCACAAGTCTTGTGACATTCTCCAAACCAAAAGCATCGTTAGGTCTCCTCTTCTAACATGAAGAGACCATACTTGAAAGTGGGATGGGCCTTCGCATGAGTGAGCCGCCGTTGTCATTGTTACTTCTGATCCAATAGAAAGAACGGTATACATAAAAGGTATTTGGGATGTCATAGTAAGCTCATGAAAATGTTCAAAGTTATAGCCGCATAATGAGTCATGACCTTGTGATGGTGTGGATTAAAACTTCTCCAAAACTCATAAAGTTTTTTTATCATAAAGCAAATCATAGAAGTTTTCAACATAAAGCAGCTCACAAAGCTTTTCTAAAACATTTCTATCATGCATGCTTACATGTCATTAAAAATTCCAAGCAGTTTTTAACCACAAACTAATGAATTGTTTCTTATGCCAATATACAACACTTTGCCAAAAGTTCGAAGTCATGTTCTTGGAAGAAGAGAAAGAAAGGATAGTTTGATACAATTTGTTTTCCAAAGTTGAAAAACAAGTATAAATTGCCAACAAGATATTCATATGCAAACTCAACAAAAAGAATCTAATATGTCATTGGTCCAATCCAAATCATCATTCAATAAAACTAAAATTAGAAAAAATAATTCAAAGCTTCTTTTATTTTTTTTTAAACAAATAAAGCAAATCCATCTCGCATTTGAAGAACTCGTCTCAAAGGTGGAACCACACTTGAACAAAAACCATCTTGGGGACGATTACTATGGAAGGACCCCTGTTTGTGGGAGAAATATTGAGCTTTCCTCTAAGAGTTCAGGTGGTTACACTGTTTTCATGCATGCATCTATAATTTTTCAATTGGTGGAATGATGGGGGGATGGTTTGTTTGTTTAGGTGTGAGTGAAGTAAGCGAAGTTCTGGATTATCAGGCTTTGTGGTTCTTTCTTTCCCTCCAAAAAGCTGTTTTATTATTGACTTGGATGAATATTTATGTTTGTTGATTCGATCAATTCATTTTCTTAGTAAAGGAGGCTTTTTGGTATCCAGCTGTGATGAAAGCCTTATTTTTGAGATACTGGATTTCAAAAAAGTGATCGAAGATGATTCAAGTGCTGTTTGGTTTTTACAGCACATCGCTTGTGAAAACAAGATGAAGAAGAAAATCCTGGGTAAGCAGTGTGATGATGTTTTTTTTTCCATACTTAAAATACTATTGTGCAGACAATTGTACTTTTTTTAGAATTTTACCTTGGAGAAAATGTGTTTTGGTCTTTGGATGCTTTTTATTTTTTTTTACTGTCCCAATGTGTATTTTAATGACAAGAAGCATTTTAGGGAAGCTAAGGAATGAAATTTGCAGTAGAAACTATGAGATTTTTCTTGACAGTAAGTTTTGGTTTTTGTTTGTTTTATTTAATATGGCCTCTTCTAGGGAAGCTTGCTCCAATAGAAATTAATAATGCAAGAAATGCTATTTTGATGTGTTATCTGATTTGAAGATTGTTTGGGCAAAATTTTATGGTGGAAACAATATCGACTTGATTTGAAATGCTGGAGAAGTCAATATGCTTTTGCAACTAATGTTTTATTTATCCAAAGGGAAAGTTTGCGCAGGGTAGTTATCATATTTCTACAATATATAATGATTACTTTATTAGGTTGTCATATGACTATTACCTGTAGACAAAGTAGGTGGTAAAAGAATGGCTAGAAACGTCACATGGGGTAGGGTTAGAAGCATTTAAAAATTTTATCAGTAGGAAATTTGTGAGTTGACTTTACATGTCCTTTGGAATTCTATGTTTTATTTTTTATAGATTCTTACTGATTATTGCTTAACATTTTATGCCACTAATCCTTTTAATGGACACTAACACATTACTAGGCACAGAGCATCAAAGGGAGAAGTATTCTTAAATTCTGGATGGCTAAGGATTATGTTCTTATTAAATATCAATGTTATACATTTTTTTAACACCATGGATCTTTTGTTATCATAGAGGAAACCAAAGTTGGCATTATGCTATAATTACCTAGAAACTAAGAGCATCTATCATATATGGATTTGAAATGTTTCCAAAATAGTGTTCCAACTGGGGTGTTAAATGCTTTTATTTATTTGCCATGCATCCAAGGTTACCTGTCATGATTTGGCTTTTTGTGGGGAAAACATCAGCAGTTGTATGCTACTTTTATTTCCATGAACATTCATTTGGAGATTTTAACTGGTTAGTCTCTTGTGAAAAATTCTTGATCTATATTTTAATTGCCTTGGGTTTCATATTATTTCTTATGAATGCTGCTCATTATTTTCCAAAGGAATAAACATATTATTGAACATAATGATGTTATTAAACATGAATTAAATGAAGAATGATTTTCATGTTCCATGTAGTTGGACAATGGTGTTGTTGATTATCAAGCATAATTATTTGCACTCATCAGGAGTCAGTTCCGATGATGATAATTGAGCTAAGTGTAAATTGTTAGGTTGACGTTAATGATGCTAATGATGAGTGTATCTCTTGATCGTGTTAGGAATTTCTTCTTACCTCGTGGAAACAAATTTTATAACAAACCATGGTTTATTTTTATTCTATCCGTTTAACAAGAAGGGATTGAGAAAAGATCAGTTCCCCAGTTTAATAAAGGATTTTATCTGACTGATTTCTTTTGTATTGATCGCTTCTCTCTCTCTCTCTATCTCTATCTCTCTCTTGCTCTCTCCCTTGCTCTCTCTTGCTCTTTCTTATTCTTTCTCTAGCATGATCTTTCTCTAGCTTGCTCTCTCTTGCTCTCTCTCTCTCTCTCTCCCTCTCTCTCTCTTGCACTCCCTTGCTCTTTCTTGCTCTCTCTCTCTCTCTCACTCACTCCCTCTCTCTCTCTCTCTCTCTCTCACTCTCTCCCTCTCCCCCCTCTTCCTCTCTCTCTCCCTCTCTCTCTCCCTCTCTCTCCGTCTCTCCCTCTCCCTCTCTCTCTCTCTCTCTCTCTCTCTCTCTCTCTCTCTCTCTCTCTCCTTTCCAGGTTATTTTTTTAGGCCAAGCAATGTATTATGGTGAGACTTGTAACTGATCAGAATATTGTTTGGGAGGTGGCTATGGTATATGTTGATAAAGATAGGTCTGTCAGGAGGCAAGTTTGGGAGGACATATCTATTCTTCGTACAATGGAATCCTCTTTGTTGGTGGGGGGGATTTCAATTGTATCATGTCTCAGGAGGACAAGAAGGGGGGCAAGGCCTTTCATTTTTCTCCAGCTGCAAATCATATGTGTGAGTTTATGTTGGCAAATGATTTGATTGATCTTTCAACAGTCCTGCTTTTACTTGGACAAACAAAAAAGATGTGAGAAGCAGAATTTTTTGAAGGTTGGACAGATTTCTTAAAAGCTCTTCAATTATGTATTCTTTTCAGGGGTTGAAAGTTAAGCACCTTGCTAGACTTGCATCTGACCATTGCCCTATATTGTGCAATGTCCAACGTGATTTAAGGAGGGCGTTTTCACATTGGATAAAAATTGAGGATATTTGGGCTAGTTATCCAAAGGATTGGCAACTAGTTTGGGAGAAATGGAGGGTAGAGGACATGGGTTTTCAAGCAGCTAAGCTTCAGAAGAAATGCCAAAGGACCTTGAAAGCTTTGTTCTTTTGGAGTAAGAACAAACTTAAACAACTTAATCAATTGAAGGAGGAGATGGATAAGGAGATAAAAAGTTTGCAGGAATTGGAATGCTTGCCAAATGGGTTAACCGGAGTTCAAATGGAGGCCTTAAGATATAAGGTTCAATTATTGAATAGGATTCTTGCTAGAATTATGACATGGTGGAGGCAAAGAGCTAAGGTAAAATGGATTGAGGAAGGGGATGGGAACACACACTTCTTCCACTCCATGTCAGCGGCTAGAAGGAGAACTAATGGAATTTATTCTATGAAGCAGTTAGATGGGACCGTTGTAACTGAGCCAAGGGAAATTTTGAATGTTATTCATGGTTTCTGTAAACAATAATGGAGAAGGAATGTGATTGTCTAGAATGGATGGCCCTCACTTGAATCAAAAAGTAGTTGCCTTAAAAGTTATGTTAAAATCATTGACAATGAGGTTACAAAAGAGGAGATTTGGAATTCTGTTTCTTCTTTTGGCCGACATATATCACCAGGAAGGGATGGGGTAACAGCCTCTTTCCTTAAGCTTTTTTGTGAGATTGTTGGGGAGCAAGTTATGAAAGCTTGATTGGAATTTTTTGCTTATGGTACTATGGATCCATGTTGGAAGGAGACGGTTGTAGTCCTCTTACCTAAAGTTGTTAATCCAGATCACCCATCCAAATTCAGGCTGATTAGTCCTTGCCAAATAATCTATTAGATTGTTGCAAAGGGGTTAGTACTGAATATCTACATTTGCATTAATGAAAGAAAGTAAAACTAGTTATAAGTAAACTATCACCATATCACTATACCCTATCACTCTCCTCCCTCAACAAAGACAACAATGTTGAGGGGAACTCAGGATTATTTACATCTTTAAAAAGAAAACTATCAACTATGGCAAGCTTAGAACAACAATCAGTCAGCCAATTGCTATTCCTATTAACATGCTGAAAAAGAACATGTTTGAAATTCATCAAGAAAGAAAGGTCCAGCCCGTCCACCATACGATGGATTTTATTCTCACGATCCCCCACGTGTTGCATCCATTGAATAGCAGCAATGCAGTCACCTTCAATGATAATCCCATCAAGCTCCATCATCCAGTCCTCCAAGACATTCCTGATAGCCTCAGCAGCCAAAATTTCTGCATAAAGAGCATCCCAATGTTCAATTCTTTGACCCGCAGCAACAATAAGGGAGCCTTCATAGTTACGAGCAACAATGCCAAGTCCAGCCTGATAATTCAGTTTGACAGCCGCATCAATATTGAACTTAATCCAACCTGGAGGGGGGGGGGGGGCACCATAGTTTATGAGAAGGCAGTCCCGAAGGCTGAATAATGCTCCATTGCTCCAGAATTGGTGTTCTACAAGGTCTTGGAAAAAGCGATAACGCTGTGGCAGCAATTACGCTGGGGGATTGATACGACCTTCCATGCCGCATATCATTACGAGCACGCCAAAGCTGGTAAACCACATAACAATAGATGCGTCCAATGCCCGGGTTCTTATTAACACAGTCTCCAAGCTCCTTAAGAAGCTCCTCCAGGGAGTTGACACATGGAATGCCAAATCCCCATTTACCCAGAATGGATATCACCTGTCTCAACTTATTACATTGGGTAATACAGTGATCCAATGTCTCCTCCTCATTACAGCCCCAAGGACATAACATAGACTCAGATAAACCCCTGTGAAACATCCAGCAGTTATTCGGGATAGCCTTCTTAAACACCCTCCACCAGAAAAAGTTTTCTCGAGGGTGGAGCTTCAACTTATCAAACCAAACAAATGGATATTCACCAATGTGAATAGAAGCCCTGTATGCCATAGCAGTTACCGTCAAACTAGCACTGGAATAGCATAATTCAGAACCATCCACCCCATTACCATTGTTAGTCTTTATAGCCTTAATCCTCTGCCCCAGAATCTTCCCAACACAGTCTTCCACCGCCTTCATATCCCACTGCAATAAGCTATCCAACAATGAGCTAACATTAACATTATCCACCAGCTCCATGTTAACAAAGGTTGGCCAGTCAGCAATCTTCCGATCCAAAATCCACATATCATTGAGGACATGAATAGACTGTCCATCACCAATCTTCCACCTGATGATTGGACGAAGAGCTTTTGCACCGTCCTGAATAATCTTCCAGGTTATAGAGACATGACTCTCGGTAACACCACACCAAACATCACTGCCATACTTAGCAACAAGTAACTTATTCAATAGGGATTCCGAATTCTGAATCATATCCCAAGCCAAACGAGCTCGCAGAGCACTCTGCCATTTCTCTAAACAATAGAACCCCAATCCTCCCTGATTTCTGGGCTGACATAACTCCTTCCATGCAACATAATGCATCCCTCTACTATTAGAGTCCTTTTGCCACATAAACCTCCTGACAATCAAAGGGGTTAGTAAATAGAATCAAAGGTGTGCTGGCAAAGCTTATTTCAGAAGAACAAGAAGCATTTATATCGGGCCGCTCTATTTCAAACCACTGCTTACTTAGTCAGGAGTTGATGAAAGATTCCAAGTTTCCAAATCGGCTTTGGGTTTGATGGCTTTGAAAGTAGACACGAAGCAAGCATATGACAAGATGAGTTGGAGGACGTTGGAGCTTGTTCTCAGACGTATGAAAACTGATTTGGTATATTCTTCTTTGGAACAATTTGTGAATGTTATTGATAAACTGATGGTATAAAGGGTAGTGATGTTGATTTAGGTGGAGTGAAAGTTTAACATGAACCAGGTGTTTTTCTTGATAATCTGACTGGCGGGGATGCTTCCCCTATGGTAAATATTGTTTAACCTTTTATGCTAGAATTGTAGAGGTGCTCGTAAGAAGGAGACGGGGAACTACTTATGACATCTCTTTGGCGAGAATCATATCAGCTTTGTTGGGCTTTTGGAGACTAAGATGGAATCTTTCTTTAGAAAGGAAATTGACAAACTTGTTGGAATAGATTGGGAGTTTAAAGGTGGCATTTTGGTTTTGTGGAAGAGTAATGTGGTGTCTTTCCAGGTTATTTTTTAGGCCAAGCAATGTATTATGGGGAGACTTGTAACTGATCAGAATATTATTTGGGAGGTGGCTGTGGTATATGCTGATAAAGATATGTATGTTAGGAGGCAAGTTTGGGAAAACTTATCTATTCATCGTACATTGGAATCCTCTTTGTTGGTGGGGGGAGAGGATTTCAATGGTATCATGTCTCTAGAGGATAAGAAGGGGGGCAAGGCCTTTCATTTTTTTCTAGCTGCAAATGATATGTGTGAGTTTATGTTGGAAAATGATTTGATTGATCCTGGTTTCAATGGTCTTGCTTTTACTTGGACAAACAGTAAAGATGCGAGGAGTAGAATTTTTTCAAGTTTGGGCAGATTTCTTATAAGCTCTTCAATTATGGATTCTTTTTAGGGGTTGAAAGTTAAGCACCTTGCTAGACTTGCATCTGACCATTGCCCTATATTGTGCAATGTCCAAGGTGATTAAAGGAGGGCATTTTCACATTGGATAAAATTTGAGGATATTTGGTCAAGTAATCCAAAGGCTTGGCAACTAGTTTGGGAGAAACAGAGGGTCAACAACATGAGTTCTGAAGCTGCTAAGCTTCAGAAGAAATGCAAAAGGTCCTTGAAATCTTTGTTCTTTTAAAGTAAGAACAAACTTAAACAACTTAATCAATTGAAGGAGGAGCTGGATAAGGAGATAAAAAGTTTGCAGGAATTGGAATGCTTGCCAAATGGGTTAACTGAAGTTAAAATGGAGGTTTTAAGATATAAGGTTCAATTATTGAATAGTACTCTTACTATAATTATGACATGGTGGAGGCAAAGAGCTAAGGTAAAATGGATTGAGGAAGGGGATGGAAACAAACACTTCTTCCACTCCATGACATTGACTAGAAGGAGAACTAATGGAATTAATTCTATGAAGTAGTTAGATGGGACTGTTATAACTGAGCCAAGGGAGATTTTGAATGTTATTCATGGTTTCTTTGAACAGAAATGGAGAAGGAATGTGATTGTTGAGACTAGACTTAGGATTTGAGGCTACTACATTCGGTCTCGTAGTATACCTAAAATAGTAGGTAGGTCCCTTTCTTTTAGGGAATATAAATCCTACTTATCTGCGTCACATGGATGAAGCCACCTACATCATTCTCTCACGTATGTGATTGGATGTTTAATCTTTTATTTTCTCTAGTTTCTCTTAAGTATCCTATAGCCTCTGAATGCTGGTGTGAGCTACGCATAATGATTCAGCCCTTCAGTCCATTCTTCCCATTGAGTAAGACTTCTTAGTCTATATCCTCATGCCAGTCCCATTTTTGGGAAGGATAATGTATGATCCTTAATTGCGAGTTTTCTTGGGCTCCGACCTAGGATGTAATTAACCACGGCAAACCCCCATGGGAAACTTGACCCCATATCTACTAAACCCCACTCAAGCCGTTGCATCGGGTGGGGGAAACTCGTGATTGTGACCAGGTCGTGTATATTATTACCCATCGGGGTGCGCTGGCAAGAGCCGTAATCCTCAATGGTTAGTCGTATGCACGATCTAATCTGTCCCTTCCAATTGGCCCATTTGCACGGTGCTCTTTCGGAGGTCACAGGTTTTTGGTGACCACGGTGGGACCCATTTCTCTCTCCATCTATGGATTATATATTATCTTTTCTTGTGTGTACTTCAAGATTGGCACTCCTTAGATTAGGTCTGTCCCACTCTTAGTTAGGGTCTTTCTTAAGTTAGGGTTCCTTCCCCTTAGCTAGGTTTTTCCACTACTCTACTTCTTTCCAGCCTTGCAGGATATTCTATCCTTTATCCATTTTTATCTATCTCTATCAAATCCTTATTCATTTCATTCTTTCTTAATTTTTATTCTAACCAATCTTTTATATTTATATTCTTGGCAGTAGTGTCATGGCTCCTTTCGTACCTTCCGTTATTTTCCGTTTCAGCTCAGACGCGCGGTTAACTCTCCCTGAGTCCCTGCTCGCTAGTCCACCCGCTGGAGGGATCACTTTTGGTTCCTTCACAGACTTGGCCTTCGTCACTCTTGGCGGGCCGACTCTAGTTGGTGCTATTGCATTCTTTCCTCCCCAAAGGAGAGAACGCGCAGCCATGCGCCCTTTTGGTTGACCAGCTGCTCGGCGGATAGCCCATGCACCTGCTCATCCTGTTCCTGCACTCGCGTAGCCAGTGCACCCTGTGGCTAGGCGACCAGTGCCTAGGCCACTTCTTGTTCCACATGTTCGACCTATAATTAGGCGTCTAGTGCCTACCGCTCCTGTTAAACGGGTTGCTCTGACCCCTCAGCGCCGGCAGCCTGCTGCCGTTGTTTCCCCCCATCTGTCCTGTGGTTAGGAAGCTAGTGCCTACCATTCTTGTTACACAGGTTGCTCTGGCCCTAAGGGCCGGCAACCTGTTGTTGTTGTTACTCCCGCTGTTTCGGTGGAAGTACCTTAAGCTCGGGTTCCCCCTCCCACTTCCACTAGGAAGAGGGGTGCCCAGACTGAGGTGCCTTCACCCTCTTTTGGTCGAGTTTCTATTTTTGCTCGGCTCTCTCACTCTAAGACCGCCGGGCAGACCCCGACTACCCCTGTTGTTCTTGTTCCCCCTGCCACCCAGGCAGTGAGTTTAGATGTTCCGTCTACCTCCACCTCCGGCCTTGGGAGAAGGGCCTGGAGGAATAGGAATAGGAGATTGCGTTTAACTACAACAGAGGCAGAAAGGCAGCAGATGGCTGATGCGATAGCTCACCAGGAGCTATATCAGAGGATGGTGGCTCCCAAGCAGTGGAGACCACAACCAGTTGTTTGTGCCTGCTCCAGAGGTTATAGTAGCTCCTTAGATAGAAGCGATCTAGGGAGGACGCTTCTCCCCGCTGATATACAGTGGGGACGAGGAGGACATTGCACACATTTTGGCGGCCCCTTCTGTTACCACTACCTAACCGTGGGCTAGGGTCCCTAGGGACATTGGTGTTTGAACCCTCACTCAGAGGATTCGAAACATCGTCCGCCTAGCGCGTGGTAGGGGGCCTGTTAGTCGGGAGAAGTTACTCCAACAGATTTCTTAGATGAATTTTCAGTTATGGAGATAGACTGCAAGGAGGCTTTATAGTTGGCAGAGAGGACAGACACCTCAGCAGCCTGCAAACACAATTTCAGTAGTTACATCGCCATCAGTCATTCATTCTGTAGGACGACGCCCACATCATCGAGGATGGAGACAGCAGCAGGAGCCTGCCCGGCCTTAGACTAGTTCAGTGGTGGTAGCCCTAGAGCAGCCAGTTACCAGTAAGGAGCCCCGTCACAGGAGGTGGGTTGGGAGACGTCGACAGGAAGACACCCTAGTAGATCTAGTTTGGGTAGTTGAGATAGCGCTGTTGTCAGAGGCAGAGCAACCAGATGAGGCAGTTAATCAGATGGATGTTGTTGCTCCTTCCGGGTTCGAGGTGGTCCCGATGGCTTGTGATGATGGTTTAGTATCTACCCCTGACAGATCACCAGAGCGGATTGAGACAGAGCCAGCTCCTAGAACTCATAGGATCACCTCTCTTATGAATCCCTACATAGAAGCACTTTGGTGATCTTTCTTAGATGATGATGATACACTAGTAGATGAGTCTGATGAGGATATACCAGTGCACCGGGTTTGTGTGATCACCCGTAGAGGTTACTCGGATGAGCAGAGAGAGCTTGAGGACTAGGATGAGCAGGGAGAGCCCGAGATAAGTGAATCTCCCAGGTCAGTGGATACAGATGCTACAGTTCTGAACATTCAAGAACATATGGAAGAGATGGCTAGAGCTATGGCGGTCATGATAGCACAGTTGACAGCCTTAGGCGCGATGCCCCAGATGATGGGTGTAGCCACTACGAGTACTTACAGAGACTAGCCAATAGTGCCACCAGTTACACTAGACCCTGTAGGAGTGGACAGGGTCCAGAGAGCATTCCTAGTACCACCCACAGTGCCTACTTACACTACTCCAGCCTAGAGTCAGCTAGCTCAGCTATTAGTTGGTCAGCTTCAGGATCTGATTGCCCAGAAGGTAGAGCAGTCGATTTCCTCCAAGAAGGATGGAGAGGCAGTTAGTATATGGTTTCCTTACCCAGTAGAGTATGAGCAAGAGCCCTACCCCCTGGTTTCATCCCTCCTAGGTTTAGAGTGTTTGATGGGCTTGGAAACCCGAGACAGCATGTGGCGCAGTACCGAGCCATATGTTGTAATATAGGAGGGAATGATTCGTTGATGTTGAGATTATTTGTTAGTAGCTTGGCGGGGGTGGCATTTGCTTGGTACGCCGACCTCCCCAATGAATCGGTCCAGACTTTTGTAGTGCTGGAGCAGCTTTTCACACAGAGATTTATCAGTGCAGAGCACCGAGTCACCGTTGGGGAGTTAGTAGTCACCAGACAGCATCCTAGAGAGTCACTATCAGATTACATAGTCAGATGGAGAAACCTCAATTTGCAGTGTGAGCCACAATTACAGGAGCAACATGCAGTTGAGATCTCACTAAAGAACATAGATGATCCCAGCAGCATGCAGTTATTGACCAAGATCACTAGCCTACATGACAGCATATCTGATACAGTCCCTCCTAAGGTTGAGAGTCAGCCTTCACGTAGACCTCAGCATCAAGAGTTTTCAGGGGCACCTCCATTCAGGAGAGGGAAGGTACACAATACCCAGGGACCATCAGATAAGGGCAAGAGGCCCTTAGTCAGTTCAGCACCACAGTAGTAGTAGTCACACTCTTCTGGTTAGCTAGCAGTACAGCCCAGGACCTCCCGTAGGACTCCAAAGAGTTAGCAGTACCTACAGGAGAAGCTTAGTAAGGAATATCCCTTCAAAAGGGAAAGTATCAGAAAAATCTTTAAATTTCTTACTAAGAAGAACTTTCAAACATTCACCAATAATAATAGAGTGGAGGAAGAGGGTCAGACTGAGCTCCCACTCTATTGTCCTTACCACAGACACATTGGGCATGTGTTGGAGGACTGCTATGTATTCAAGGATAAAGTTGAGAGGTTGATGGCCGCCAGACAGATACACCTTCACGACAGTGATTTGGTGCAGCCCAAGGGTCTTATAGTTCAGATGATTTCTAGCCCCAGCCACAGTTCCATCCATAGTGACAATCAGGGTTACAGTCATGGTAGTAGTGGTAGCTTACCCCACAGTTCTGAGGGAGAGTGGCAGTTAGCACTCTCCAAGAAGATCAGGAAGATGGTTAATCATGCAGTTCAGAGTTTAGAGACAGCTGAGAGGAGGCCACCCCAGACCAAGTCGACAGTTGCCGCTCCAGTTACTACGCCAACACTTATACCTTCTTCTTCTACTGTCGTAGTGCCAGATGAGCACGTTTCTTTTTTTGCTTTTACTTCTGCTAAAAAAATGTATGAAAAAGAAAAAACTTGTTGTAACCTTAGAGGGGAACATAAGGTTCCTTCCAGCACTTATGCTGAAGGACTTTGTTCTCCCTTTATTTGATGAAGAAATAATAGAAGAAGGTGATTCTGGCTACTTTTGGTCTTTTGTACCTTTTACTTTTGTTTCTGCTTTTACTTTAATTTCTTCTAGCACTCACTTTTCTTTAGTTTTACATGTTTCTTATAATGATTTTAGTGATGAGTTTGAGTTTGATGAAGAACCGATTTTTATGATTCCAGAGGGAGGATGTTATATGGATTCAGAAGATGAAGCTGAGAACCCAGTCCTAATACTTTCCTTAGAACCAACACCTTCCACCACCACTGAATCAAATGAATCTCCTATTGAGGATGACTCAATACAGGAAGTTCTAAGAGAAAGGGAAAGGCCCTCAGTTGAAAGGCCCTCAGAAGAAGGGAAAGGCCCTCAGTTGATGAGGCATGGCATCATACAAATCCCATGGGTCTCCCCAAGAGAAGTCTAAGAGAAAGGGAAAGGCCCTCAGTTGGAGGTTGATTATAATGTGTTGGCTCATCTAAGGAAAATTCCTTCCCTTCTTAGTTTCTATGATGCTTTGATATTGTCACCATACTTGAGAGAGACATTGGTGAAAGCCCTGCTTGAGCTAGAGTCCTATCAAGCATTCTTTGCTTTCGACTCCATTGATGAGGCATGGCATTTGTATAATACGCCATACATTACCTTTTCTAGTCATGATTTCATTTTAGGGACTACTGAGCATAATTATTTCTTTTATGTGACTGTTGAAGTCAATGATTATGAGTTGAACAGGGTCCTCATAGACCAAGGAGCTTCAATAAACATCTTAACACATAAAACTTTGAAGAGTCTCTCCTTAGGACATTTGAACCTCACTTCCGACAAGATTATGTAGAAAGGCTTTAATGACCAAGGCCAGCGAGCGCTAGGGTCTATCACCCTACCTCTGAAGTTTTGGAATTTCTTAACTGAGGCCAAGTTTCATGTAATTGAGACTGCTACTTCATACAGGGCTCTCTTAGGAAGGCATTGGATCCATGAGTATGGAATGGTGCCCTTTATATTGCACCAATGTATAAAGTTTATGAGGAATGATGCTGAGTACACCATTCCTGGAGATACCCAATTTTTTTCATTCATGAGGTCTCTATGTACGATGATGTCGAGTACTATATACCTCGAAAGGCTCATAGAGCTCCACCTGCTCAGTCACTAGTGACACCCTCTAGTATTGTATAGGGTCCTATGCAGCCACCTGCACAAGGTCCTATACAATCGCTAGTACAGGATCCATTACAGGTTAGTATTGAGCTAGGTGTTTCTACTGCCCATTCTGATAGAGATCCCTCTTAGTTTGCAATGAGGCATGATGTTCCCCCTAGTAGAGGTAAGAGAGATAGAGGTAGAGGTAGAGGTAGAGTTTCGATCCACGAGCCACAAAACCACGATACTCGTACACCTCCTCCCCCTAACCTTTACACTTCTTCTTTGACTGTAGAGTCTAACTCTTCCGACGATGAAATGATCGATATCCTTCATCGTCTAGTCACTTCACCACCTCCATATTCTGCTTGTAATGATTCACGGCCTACTTTTTGCATCCATTTGATACATGAAGGTGGATTGGTTATTAATATTATCTCAGACTAGGAAGAGGACTTCCGACGTCAGACTACTACCAAACAACGTTCTCCCCATCAGATATGCGGGATATGAGTTAGGGATTCCAGTTAAAGATCTTCTGACACTCCCTTGATAGATGATGATAGTCTAATATGGGTTAATGAAAACCCCATACCTCACTTATACGAGATATTTAGGCCAGCACGATTTAACGAGTGTCCCTCTTTACCCCGTAGTATAGGAGCCCCATTGGGTCCTGAGAGCCAGGATTCAGAGGAGACTGCTATGGAGATAGAGGTCAGGAGTGCCCCTCATAACTTTTCATCTACTGTAGAGAGCTTTATTGAGCGGGGTCTCATTCGTTCCACTTGACCCGACAAATAAGCTCTACAGTAAGCCCGAGTCTGACGGATTGATTTCCCTCAAGGTCTAGGAGGTGTAGGTTATATGGGATTAAATTAGTCCAATAATACCAACATTAATATTGTTTCCCATGCTTATCGGGTTATTTCTCTTGACGATAAAGAAGATCCGGATAGTGAGGATGATAGAATACTTGATGCTCCACAAGAGTTCGAATATGGCGTCACTTCTTCCATAGACAGACTGTGTGAGGTAAACTTAGGCACTTAGTCATATCCTAGGCCTATTTTCCATAGTGCCCTTCTGTCTGATTCAGAGGCTCAAGAATACATCGAGTTACTATCAGAGTTTAAAGACTGTTTTGCCTAGAACTACACCGAGATGTCTGGTCTAAATCCAGAGGTAGCAGTCCATAAGTTAGCCATTAAGCCTGATGTAGTCTCTGTTAAACAAGCACCTCATATGATGAGGTTAGAGATTGAACAACATGTGATCACTGAAACCAAAAAGTTTATAGAAACTGGTTTTATTAGGGAAGAGAAGTACCCTACTTGGCTTGCCAATATTGTTCCAGTTCAGAAGAAAAGCGGATAGATACGAGTATGTATCGTCTTTCATGATTTGAATAAGGCATGTCCTAAGGATGATTTTTCTCTCCCTATTCCTGAGCTTATGATAGATATAATATCATCCCATTGCATTTTCTCATTCATGGATGGTTCATATAGTTACAATCAGATAAAGATGAACCCCAAGGATGAGAAAGTTACTATTTTTTGTACACGTATAGGTGCATTTTATTACAAAATGATGCCCTTTGATCTCAAGAATGCCAGAGCCACCTATCAACGTGTTATGACTGTCATCTTTAATTAGATGATAAATGAGTAAGTTGAATGCTATATGGATGATTTGGTGGTCAAAAGAAAGGTCCGTGGAGATCACATTCGAGATCTATGAATCATTTTTGAACGCCTGTGCAAGTTTGATTTAAAGATGAATCTTTTAAAATGAGTATTTGGAGTTAGTGCAGGAAAGTTCTTAAGGTTTATAGTTCACTATCGTGGCATTGTGATTGATCCTTCCATGATCAGGGCCATAGTAGACTTGAAACTCCCTAAGAGTCTTACCCAATTGAGGTCCTTTCAGGGTAAACCTGCTTTCTTGCAGAGATTTATCTCCAATCTTTCTGGTATGTGGCATCCCTTCTCTGCACTAGTGAAGAAGGATGCCTGATTCCACTGGGATGAGAGTTTTTAGGAGGCCTTTGAAAGTATAAAGTGACCTGATGAACCCACCTATTTTAGCTGCACCGATCCCAAGTAGGCCATTGATTCTCTACACTACTACCCTGGATGAGTCCTTAGGTGCATTGTTGGCTCAAGAGAATGGGGAAGGCAAGGAGAATGCCTTGTACTATCTCAGCAGGCAATTAATACCTACAGAGCTTAAGTATCAGCGATAGAAAAGAAATGTTTAGCCTTAATCTTTGCGGTACAGAAGCTTAAGTATTATATGCTATCACATAAGATCAATCTAATCTCTCGAGTCAACCCATTGCAATACTTGATGACCCATCCAACCCTCTTAAGTCGTCTAGCATGGTGGTCTATGATACTACTACAATTTGAAATTGCTTTTGTTCCCCAGCGGACCGTCAAAAGACAGGCTCTAGCTGACTTTCTGGACGATCACCCAATCCCTGCTAATTCCTCGCTCAATGATGATCGACCTGATGAATTAATCTTGAGTGTGGATGAACAGGAGTCCCCTACTCGGGTATTTTACTTCGACGGGGCATCATCCATTAAAGATTTAAGTCCATATAAAACTCTTGCAGTTAGGGTAGGATTAGGCCTTATTTTTTTGTCTCCTAACGGTCATACTCTACGGTACTCCTATAGTTTATCAAAACCTCGTACTAACAATGAAGCTGAGTACGAAGCTCTAATTTTGGGGCTAGAGTTTCCATTCAGATGAGTATTATGCGGGTGAAGATCTTTGTAGACTCCTAATTAATAATCAATCAAGTAGCTGGAGTCTATAAAGTGCTTAAGCCTGAGCTCGTTCCATATTATAATAAAGTAATGGAGCTCATATGCTTTATATCAGAAGTAACTTTGGCCAGGATCCCTATAGCTAAAAATGGAAAAGCTGATGCCTTGGCCAAGTTAGCTAAACAATTAGCTGACCATACTGGAAACCCTATATCTATTGTTGTTCAATATCATCAAGCTCTGTACCCCGTAGACTTGTCTTCTCCCAATCAGACCCTCACAGTGTTTGTTGTTGATGAGGAGTCAGATTGGAGAGAGCCATTCATAGAATATTTAAAACATGGTAGGCTTCTGGATGATAAGTCTCTCGCCACTCAAATAAGAAAGAGAGCATTATTATTCCCCTATGTAAATGAAACCTTGTATCGACACTCTTTTGATCAAATGTGGTTGATATGCCTCAATAAAGAAGAGACTATTAGAGTCATGAGTAAGATACATAAAGGGCTTTGTGGTGCCCATTAATTTGGACCTAAAATGAAAGGCATAATTAAATGCCTTGGCTACTACTAGCCGACTATGATCCATGATTGTATGGAGCACGCTAAGAGGTGCCACTCGTGCCAGATTCATGGCACTGTAATTCAACAACCCCCTAATCTGTTGCTTCCTACTGTTTCTTCCTAGCCATTTGAGGGCTGGGGCACGGATGTGGTAGGTCCTATAGACCATCCTTATTCTAAGGGTCATAGGTTTATTTTAGCCACCACTGATTACTTCTTTAAGTGGGCAGACGCTGTCCCACTTAAGGAAGTTAAGTCAAAAGATGTGATGCATTTCTTTCATGATAACATTGTTTATCGCTTTGTTGTTTCGTGCTGTATAATATTTGATAACGGCCCATCCTTTAGATTCATCAAAATTGCCAGATTTGCCCGCTGCCATAATATTAATTGGCGATACTCCTCAATTTACTACCCCAAAGCCAATGGCATGGTAGAGGCATTTAATAAGACTCTTATGTAACTGATAAGAAAAATCCTTATTTTAAATAAGAGAGAATGGCATGATAAGTTACCTAAAGCATTATAGGCTTATAGGACTACCTACCGTACCCCTGCTTTAGCTTTTGGGGTCGAAGCAGTCCTCCCACTTGAGGTTGAGCTCCCCTTATTATGTGTAGCAGTTAGCTATAATCTATCTGATGAAGAGAATGCCTGACTAAGGTTGGAAGAGCTTGATGGTTTAGATGAGCTTCGCTTATGAGCTTATCAGTGCCTTAAGCTATGCCAGACCCGAATGGCCTGGCACTACGAGTGCCTTGTTAGACCCTGTGCTTTCTGGGTAGGCGAGTTAGTTCTTATTTTGCGTAGGCCTATCATTTTGCGTCGGCATTGAAGTGGTAATTTTGAGCCTATTTGGGAAGGCCCAATCGCTATAGAGCAAGTTTATGAAGGTGGTGCCTACCTACTTGTTGATGCAAATGATGCTCACTCAAAGCCTGTCATTAATGTGCAGTACTTGAAAAAGTACTATGCTTGAATCTAGTACTTCGCAGGGGAGCCTTTTTACCGCCTGTAGATATCCCTCTGTATATGTAACTCCTAAAAGGATTCATCTTACTTTTTAGCAGTTTTGTGGCCACGATGATTTGTCCTCTACTACACGACATTCGCTTTGAAGAGTATAAGATTATCCTTAGAGGTGATACACTAATATACCGTATGGATGTTTTGTACTTTTATCTGTGCGCACCAATCACATTGGTGCTATTGCATATAATCTTTGTTTGTTCTTCCCTTTGTAGGACTTAGTCCCCCAGTTTCACTTGCCACCTCAAGTGTGGTCTGGGATATCAAAACCAATAGTTCAAGTCTAGTTTTAAGGAGTGATATTGGGTCCACACCCTCCTATTATAGCTAGGAGTGGTGATGGGGATCCACTATCCCTATTTTAGCTTCTTTTTCCTATCAGTCTTGATCTGATGGATGTAGTCCCCAGTCCACTCATATGAGTTGAATGTGATTAGGGATGCTAGAGTCATTAGTTTATACTCTTTTGAAGTAGGATACTAGGTCCATGCCATCCTATGCTAGTTAGGGGTGGTAATTTTGATCCTCTATCCTGAATTTGATTTTTGTTATATATCAATTTCAATATGATTGTGCTTCCCAGTTCATTCACATGAGTTGAATGCGGTCTAGGTTATTAAAACCAAATGTTCACTTCTTAACAATATCCTGTTAGATCTCTTTCCCCAGTTTTGTTCATGTAGCGAACATGATCTGGGTTATCAAAACCATTCACTATCTCCATTAAAAACTATACATGTGATAAGAAGAGGGAAGCTCTTAATAGAGCAAAATCAGTTGCCCTTATCATAGGAGGAACCCGATAAAACTCTCTAAGAGCCTAAATTCCCCAAAATTCTTCTTTCCTTCTCCTTTAAGGAACTTTGATGGTTGCTTTGAGGATGAGCTTGCACCCATTTGGGTATGATCCCTTATGATTTTAGTTGTTTTGGCTATGACATCGTATATCTAGTCTCAAATGATAATGTCATTCTTTCACAAGGCTTAGGTCTTTCTGAGAAAAGATCAATCCCCTGCTGCCCTCTTTTGGCGGCTTACTCTCCCATTCATACATTACTCTGAGCTGCTAGAGTAGTCCTATGAATGTGGTAGTGTTACTTTCACTCCTCACAGGGCCCTACCCGATTAGGGTAGGTGTTACCACTATGACCTTCTGTTTATTATTGATTTCACTCATGATTACTATACTAAGTGGCAAATGTGCTCACTTGACACCTCAGTTTGTTCCCTCAGTAGTGATGTAGTATATCTTTCCATAGATGTTAGCATCACATTCCCAGGAGCTCAATTTCCTAGTAGAAGATCATCTCCTCAATTTCTTTACCCACCTACTCTAGCATTCGTACCCTACTCTTAGCTGCTCGAGTAGCCCTACGAATGTTGTTTTCTGCTTTTACTTCCCATAGGGTCCTGCCCGATTAGGGTAGGTATTACCACTATGATCCTTTGATATCTTATTAATATTATTTATGATTATTGTTCTCAGGTAGTGAGTGTGTCCCCTCACTACCTAGAGTTATCTTCCCGGGCGTGATGTAGTATGTCCTGTCTTGGATATTAACATCACTACTCTGAGAACTTTGATTTTCTAGTGGAAGATCAATCCTCCTACTCATTTTCGTGACCTATCTTGCCATTCATACACTAGGCTGGGTTGCCAGATTAGTCTTATGAATGTGTTGAGTTCACTTTTATTTCCCACAGAGTCCCACTAGTTTGTGTGGGTGTTACCACTATGAGATTATTCCTACTCAGAGTAGTTTCCCTTAGTGGCGAGAGTGCTCCCTTGCTACTTTGGTTCTATTCCTCTTACTTAGTGAAGTGGGGCGTCGTGCCTTAGGTGCCACCATAACCTTTTTCATGAGCCTTAATTTTTTAGTTGAGAGTCAGCTCTTCCAAATCTTTACCACTTGTTTCCCCATTAAGACCCGACTCCTAGCTACTGGAGAGATCCTTTGGATGTTTTGATATTATTTCCACTTCTTACAGGATCCCCATCAGTTAGTATGGGTTCACCACTATAGCTATTTTGGTGATTGTTTTCAGTAGGCTTAGTCATGCTTTCTGTAGCAGAGGTGCCCCTTCGCTACTTTAGTTCTTTTCACTCCCTTTGAATGAAATTACCCCCTTTGCACACTTTATTGAGGGTGTACCTCTTCTAACTTTGGCTGGGAGACATTATTCTTATGTCCTCCTTCCTTTTTGCATAGGGTTAGGGTTCCCTAGGGGATCGTGATAGCATTTGGATACTCATGGCCACGATGATTTGTCCTCTACCTTGTGGTTACCAAAGCGCTAGAAGGGGTTCCCTAGGTGGCTCTACCCTTAAAATTATCCCATTTACCAACTCCTTTCTCGCTCACATCCCTATACAGATCCGTGTCAGGCTGATGTTAAGGTGACTTTTACCTCCTATCCTACTATTTGAAATGAACAGACAGGTAGTTGGTCTTACTTGGTAGAGAGGACCTAATAGAGCATATGGCAGGTACTCATCGCCACTCTTTTCTGATTGTCCTATTGTGATTAGGCAGGCATCAGAACCTGACTCTTTATTCACTCAGTTGAAATGACTGAGTGGATATTGAGCCCTTCTTCATTGCAAGGCCGAGCTGGTTGAGCAGATGTTAAAGCTTATCTAGTTAAAGTGAAGCCTTGTCAGTGCACCTGGAAGGTGTCTCTTACCACCTCACTTTACTCCGGATGTGCTATTAAAGAATAAGCAGGCTTCCATTTAGTGGCTCATGAGTTTCTTGCTGAGGTAAGGTAAAAGTAGTGGGTCACCCCAATCCACTATTCTAAAAGAATCAGGAGGAGCGGGATCCTTTTCACCTTCTACTCTTTATCCAGATATTGTCAGACTAGTAGTTTGTTTTACTTATAGGTTAAAGTGAAGCCTTGCCAGAGCCCCTGGAAGGTGTCCCTTACCGCCCTTTTATCCTGGATGTCCTGTAAAATACTAAGTAGGCTTCCATTTCGTGGCTTATGAGCTTCTTGCTGAGGTCAGGCAGAAGTAGTGGGTCACCCCAATCCATTATTCCAAAAGGATCAAGAGGAGTGGGATCCTTTTCACCTTCTACCCCGTTGTCCATATACGATCAGACAGGTAGTTGGTTTTACTTACTCGTTGAGCGAGCCCGATAGAGTCCCTAGGAGGTAGTCCTCAACACCCCTTTACTCCGGATGTCTTGTAAAAGACTAAGTAGGCTTTCATATGTGGCTCATGAGCTTCTTGCTGAGGTCAGGAAGAAGTAGTGGGTCACCTCAATCCACTATTTTGAAAGGAGCAGGAGGAGCGGGATCCTTTTCACCTTATACCCTGCTGCCTAGATACGCTCAGACAGGTAGTTAGTTTTACTTACCTAGTTAAGCGAGCCCGACAAAGTCCTTAGGAGGCCTTCCTCAACGCCTTTTTACTTTGGATGTCTTGTAAAAGACTAAGCAGGCTTCCATTTTATGTCTTTTTTACTTTTGCTGAGGTCAGACAGAAGTATCGAGTCACCCCAATTCACTGTTCTGAGATGAACAGGAGGAGACGGGATCTTTTCACCTTCTACCCTACTATTTTAATACGGTCAGGTAGGTAGCTGGTTTTACTTGGTAGAGAGGGCCTGACAGAGCACCTGGCAGGAACTCCTCGCCTTTTTCCCTGAGTGTCCTATTCTGATCAAACAGGCACCAGATTTTGTGACTCCTTTATTTGCTGTCTGGAGTTGGTCAGCCAAATATTGAGTCACCCAAATCCACTGTTCTAAGATGAGCAGGAGGAGACGCGGTCCTTTCACCTTCGACCTTGCTATTTTGATATGGTCAGGCAGGTAGCTGGTTTTACTTACTTGGTAGAGAGGGCCTGATAGTGCACCTAGCAGAAACTCCTCGCCACATTTTTCTCTGAGTGTCCTGTTCCGATTAGGCAGACACTAGATTTTGTGACTCCTTTATTTGTTGATTTAATTTGGTCAGGAAAATATTGAGTCACCCCAATCCATTGTTCTCAGATGAGCAGGAGGAGACCATTCACCTTCTATTCTACTGTTTTGATATGGTCAGGCAGATAATCGGTATACTTTTACTACCGTACTTTTGTTCTTCCCTTGGCTCTGCCTCTGCTACAGGGCAAGGCCAGGGGAGAACCCCACTCACTTTATCACCCTCGTGGTGACCTTTTACTCTCAGTTCTCTCTTTAGCTCCGCCCCCACTATAGGGCAAGGCTAGGGGAGAACTTTACCTTATTTTCACCTTTTTAGGTGATCTTTACTTTGGTTCTTTCCTCGGCTCTGCCTCAGTTGAAGGGTAAGGCTAGGAGAGTACCCCACTACTAGTTCATCATTTTGGTGATACCTTATTTGTGCACTGCTGCTCTTGGTTCTCTTCTAGGCTCTGCCCTTGCCATAGGGTAAGGCCAAGAGAAGAGCTTTCAACTTCGATCTTCCACCTTTCACTTGGGCTCTTTTACTCATGTTTTCACTCTCTTTTCTTTGGCATAGTCGATCAACGCCAACATGAGCGATTCAATAGTTGTTCGCCGCTCCTGTTGGGGGTCCGTTTATTGACCTTGATTTTGTCAGGCCCCCGTGTCCCATGGGTCAGACCAAGTTCTTTAAGCTCAGACCCATGCCCTGGGTCAACCTGGTTGACCAGGTCAACCCAGGTTGACCCAATTAGCGTTAATGTGTTATTTTTAAACCAAATCAAATCCAAACCCATTCATGACCCAATCCAATCTTCCCTTGGGTCAATTTGGCTAGGTGGACCAAGTCAAACTTTGACTTGGTCAACCAGGGCCTTTATTTGATCAAATCGAATTATTTAAATTAAATTAAATGCCCATTGAATGCAAAAATCAATTCCCTTGGTTTTGAATTGCAAACCACGGCCAAAGCTACTAAATTTCCCTCCTAATTGCTTGGTGATCTGATCTTGGCCGTAGATCTTGAGCCCTTACCCTTTAAATACAAAAATTTAGGTCAAATTAAGGACTTTTTGCTCTTTCTTTCTCGAGAGACCTTCCCAGCCTCTGAGATTTGGCTAGAGAGCTCCCACAGCCTCTCCTCACTTTCCCCAACCAAAATCTCGTCGATCAAAGCCGCCATCGGCGAGATCTCCGGCCACCCGATGCTAGGAACCTTCCAAGCCTTTTTACGCTTGATCAAGGACAAATTGGAGCTCGAGTTCAAGAGGAAACTTGTTTGTGGGGATCCTACGAGTCCAAAGAGCCTAAGAACTACCGAATTCACCAACTGGATTGAGGTATATCGCGAACCCTAGTCTAGAACACCTAGATTTAAATAAGTTTTTTTAGAGCGTTTAGATCCAGAAATAAGTCCCCCATTAATGCTCTTCACTTGTACATCATGTGCCTAAATTTTCATTGAATTTCATCCACTATAACGAGAGAACAAAACTTAAATATCTTTAGGGTCTCGGTTCGAGCCCCCTGCATGCAGAGGGCAGATCTGGGCCGTCGGATCTGTGATCAGCGGCCCAGATTTCACCCACTCGCTGTCTCGTGCTGATCGTGTGGACGATTTTGTGGTTCGGGTGGCCACGTGGCTCAATCTGCGCCGTCCGACCGAGATCGCACGGATCCAACGGCTCTTGAGCCGTGCCGATGTGTCTGAGTGGAGACCGTAGCCTTTAATCATCAGCCGATGATTGCGGCAATAATGCAATCATCGGCAATGATTGCCGCGAGCACGTGGAAGAACCCAATGATGCCAAGTGGCACGCCGAGGTTAGGCGCCGCTGATTTTAAATAAAATAAGTATTTTAAATATTCAAGACCTATTTTAACTTCAAAAATTCATAGAAAATCTATTTTTCATGCATTTTTAATGTATAATATACCGTTTTATTCGTATTTTTGTCCTTGTTAATTTAAAATTATTTTCATATAAAAATATTAATTATATTTTAATTATTTCAAGAACATTAAAAAAATGTATTTTTCTTATTTAATTATTATTATATTGATATTATTATTATTTTTAATATTTTTAACATTCTTTCTTTTTTTTCCTTTTTTGTTTCTGTTACTGTTTTTGGATTATTTTATTGTTATTATTATTATTTTAAAATAATACTTATATTTTAAATTCTTATGAATATTATTATCATTATTAGATTTTTTTATTATTTTTGTCATTATGTTAATTATTTTTCTTTTTATTATTACTATTATTGCTAATTCTAATGTTAATAAATACATTTTTTAAAATAAAATAGAAAATTATTTTTCATAATTTAGTTTTAATTATTAATTATTATTTCATTTTAAATTGTTTTGATTAGTTAATTATTCTAATTAGTTTAGTTAATAATTAATTTAAGATTTAAATGCCTTTGATCAAATTAAAAATTACTTTTAGATTTTTAAAGTACTTTAGATTTCAGAAGCTTTATTATTTTATCTTAATTGCATTTATTAATTATTTTTAAATATTAATTAGTTCAAAGTATTTTAAAAATACCTTTTAATCATTTAAACTTCAAAAAATCATATCTTTTTTCATTTTAAATCAGATTTCGTCATGCGACCCCTTGAATTTTTCAAAAAAATGTGATTTTTTTTAAATTATTTTCACTAGTTGATTTCTGCTGTTCTGGCATATTTATATTTTATACTACTATTTGATTATTTAATTATTATTTACTTAATTAGTGTGATAATTATTTTTAAAATACAAACTATTTTCAAACCCTTTTCAAAATCTCGATCGGGTGACTAGTAGATCTTCCCTATACTCATATGTACTATGAATCGATCTATATTTCAAACATATTAATTATATATATATATATATATATATATATATATATATATATATATATAATATATATATATATATATATATATATATATATATATATATTAATAAGTATTTTAAATCATTTTTAAATTACTTGTAACTAAATCATAATTTTGGGAAGATCCACTATTCTTGAAACTTTAAACATAGATTCTACATGTGAAGAGCAATCATGGGGGTACGGATTAGTGAATGGTTGAATTCCAATCATTCACTAATCTCTTCTTTTGGTGTATCTACCTTCTTGTTATTATAGTTTACATGTGTAGGATGCTCCACCACTTAGTTTAGGCTCTCCTAGATCTAAGGACATGGTGTGTTTACTTTTTTTTTATGTGTTACCATGCATTTATTATCTTGAGGGTTAGTGTGAACTTCAGTTTAAACCTATACAACATAGTGACATCCTAAGGATAATAATTAAGGACCCGTCTAGCAAACTTAGAAATTTTATAGGGGCTATGATAGATCATTGATTGATATGAAAACTTCAACAACTAAACTTAATGACATCTTAAACCTCCCATAATTTTCTAGGAATTTTTAGGACTCGTTAGACACCTTAATTAACAAACCCTTATTAACCTGTTAAATAGGGTCCCCGATAGCCTTCTAAAAATTACAGTAAATCCATTTTAGGTTAGAAAATCATCTACCAAAGCTTGATTTGTTCATAATTTTATCCTTGACCTTAGATAAATAGGGCTCCTTAGTTTGACCTTAGGTTGACCCTTAGTCTAGCATTGATTAGAAATTACCCTTTTGCCTCTAATAAATCATTAAAAATTGTTAAAAATCCCAAATTTTTCCCAAACACTTGGGAACACCTCCTTATGTCATTTATGACTATTGGGGGTGATTCCAATCAGTTTGGAGTTGGTTTGGATCAAAACCATAAAATCAGCGCTTTATTAGATAATTCCATGAATACCTTGAACTTAGAAAATTCATAACTAATTGTAAAAAATTCAAAATTAGGAAAACTCACTTGAATTAGACTCCTATTAGGGTCTAGTATTTATTAAAAAGATTAAGTTTCCAAAAACTAACTTAAATTAGAAAGAAAACTTTTTGGTCAACCCCAACCTAAAGTTAAAGGCCCGAAACTTAGAAAATTCATAACTTTGCCAAGAAAACTCCAAATCTAGTGTACTACCTGGCTAACTACTCATCTTAAGGTCTAGTATTTACCTAAAATATTAGGAGACCCAAAATTAGCCTATTTTCTATAGTGACTTTTTGGACCCCCTCAGCCTAGTACCTAGGAGGACCCGGGACTTTCAAAAATTGGCTAAAGCAATTTTAACTTCAAATATCATTACCCTAAGTCTTTTAAACTGATCAAAAAACTAAATTAACTAAAATGGATCCTAATTCATTAATATTTAATTTTTAATAAAAAATTTCCTTTTATGGCCTATAATAAACCTGAACTTTAGGTAACTTTAACTAACTACCCAGATTAGGACATATCCAAGCCACACCAGCCATACACACACATAGAATTATTTACTAGGGCGCCACTTCTAGACTTAGGCTAGGCCTGTGTTTCTTTTTCTGCTATGTGCCGGAGTTTTCTGTGGTTTTCACTGCATGCTATTTGAAATTGATTTGATTAATTTTCCTGCACTCTGGATATGATGTGATGGGTTTTAGATTTACCCCTAGGTTAGGAATGACATATATACTATTCTTCTTGCAGGTGGTCATGCTCATGCTATGCTAAAAGGGGGGCAACTGTCATGATTTCTAACGATATTTTATGCAGTGTTTGCTCAGCCCCCTAATAAAATGAGGGCTAAACCATTAATTATAACTTCTACAGGTGGTCCAGAAATTGCTTAGCCCTCAATGATTAAGAGCATGGCCAAGAATATGGTTGTGGATGTATATTTTTATTTCATATATAACTGCTTGTGATCATAACTGCTTGGGATGATTCTATTAGGATAACCTTACAGGGACTTTAGAATTACTACTTTTCAATTAATGTAATGTATTGCAATATTTGTTAAGAGTTATGAAATTGATATTTGAGTTGGGATATTCTTATCCAACTTAAATTTCAAAAGAAGAAGACATTCTCATAGGGGAGAGTCTTCTTCCATTTGGAAGATCGAGTTGGATGACTTTAGATATCCAAATAGAAAAAGGCAATACCCTCTACTAGGGGGAATTGTCTCTTCATTTAGATATTCAAGCCATGACGGATCCAAGGAGTCCAAGGAGGAGAGATCCCAGGAGTCCAAGGAGCATAGATCTAAGGAGTCCAATGGAGGAAGATCCAAGGAGTCCAAGTAGAGAGGATCCAAAGAAGACTGAAGACTTGAAGACCAATATCCCACTCAAAGAAATTTGCGTCTGTTATAGGCTTAGAAATCCGGGTTGTTAGTAGTAGTGCCCGGCCACTTTACTTTCTGCATACCCTGGGTTGTAATAAGGGTAGTTGGCCTATGGACATTTATTTAATTAGTTGGATTTATATTGATGTGCTTACCTAATTTGCGCAGTAGAAATTACCTGCTTTTTCTATGTTTCTGTCTTGCATGCCGATTTTGTTTTAGCATGGTAGGCTTTTTTAAGGACTGCAAAATTTTTCTATTCATAACCAATCTTCAAAATTTTAAGATTTCAAATAACATAGAAATCTAACGAACCTAGGGAACTGTCGGAATCGTCCAGGGTTGCATGCATATTACTGTATCTTTCTTTCCTTCTAACAAGACATCTTCCTGCCTGCTTTTAATTTGGCCTATGCGGATGAAGTAACGGACCTAGGGAGACCCAGTCTTTTCTAAAAATTAATTTTCTATAAGCCTATTTTTAAAATCTATCGCATACATGATTTGGAAGCCACAACTAGCATGCATTACATTAGAAACCAACTGAATTAATATTTAATTGCATTAGCTAGGAGCATCTACCCCACATAAGTCTAGGACCAATTAGGAAACCCTCTAGATGTCAGTCCTATTTCCAAAGAACTATACCACCCATCCATCTTTCATAACTGACTTGATAGCATGGTTTTAAAGAGACTAGGTGGTTAGCTGGCTCCCCATCCAGGCCGGGGTAAGTCCAGGTTTTGCACTGCATTAGTTTGGACACTAGTCTTAGTGTTATGTAGAACACTAAGCACAATCTAGACTTAGGATTTGAGGCTACTATATTCGATCTCGTAGTATGCCTTAAATAGTAGGTAGGTCCCTTCCTTTCATGGATTATAAATCCTACTTATCTACATCACATAGATGACGCCACATCCATCCTTCTCTTACGTATTTGATTGGATGTTTAATCTTTTAATTTCTCTAGTTTCTTTTTAGTACCCTAAAGCCTCCGAATGCTGGTGTGAGCCACGCATATTGATTCAGCCCTTCGGACATTTCTTCCCTTTGAGTAAGACTTCTTAGTCTATGCCCTCGTGCCAGTCCCATTTTTGGGAAGGATAACGTATGATCCTTAATAGAGAGTTTTCTCGGGCTTTGGCCTGGGATGTAATTAACCACGGGGGCTTGCACCCATGGGAAACTTGGCCCCATATCTACTAAACCCCACTCGAGCCGTTGCATCGGATGGGGGAAACCCGTGACTGTGATCAGGTCGTGTATATTACTACCCATCAGGGTGCGCTGGTGAGAGCCGCTATCCTCAATGGTTAGTCGTATGCACGATCCAATGTCCCTTCCAATTGGCCCGTTTGCGCGGTGCTCTTTCAGAGGTCCATAGGGGGGACTTCCTGTCTCCAACCTTCTTTATGCTGACGATATTTTACTTTCTGCAAGTGCTACTATTCTTAATGTTAGGAAAATTACATCCATTTTGGAGGATTATTATTCATGGACAAGCCAACGGGTCAACTCGAATAAATCTATGATTCTTTCTAGCAAGATGACTTCTTCTACTACAAAAGCAAGGCTTACAAAGATGACTGGCTGCAGTAAGGTGGATGAGCTGGAATATCTTGGTATCAAATTGGCTTTGAGAAGACTTGTGAAGGACTTTGCTTCTTTATTACAACAAGCCAGAGCCAAGACCTTATTATGGGGAGTTAGGCATTTGTCTTTGGCATGTAGAGTCACTTTTATTAATGTTGTTTTGCTTCCTTCTTCGGTTTACTTAGTGACTCGTACTATAGTCCCAAAATCTGTATTATATGATGTTGAGAAGTTATGTAGAAGCTTTCTTTGGGACCTTGATTCCAATCATAGAAGTATTCATTATGCTGCTTGGGAATGTATTGCTAGACCGAGAAGATTGGGTGGGCTTGGGTTTCATGCAAGTGTTAATTGGGTTGGACCTTTAAGAGCCAGAATTGCATGGGACTTCATTAACAAACCAAAAAATCTGTTTCAAAGCTGCATGGTGCAGAAATATGGTAAATGGCATTGGATTGATGAATTCGAGCGTAGTGATTCAGCAGTGTGGAAGTTAATTTGCAATGGTGTGGATAACCTTACATGCTGTGTGAGATGGAAGGTGTGTAATGGTAGAAACATTGATATATTGAACCATATATGAATCAAGGATAGATCAATAGCAAGTTGGCCAACATTTTGCAACATAGATGTTATTGAAGATCTGTTGGTTGCAGACCTTATCACGCCTGACGGTGTATGGGATAAGCTTTTGTTGTTAAGCTATTTTGGATGGATTTTTGCAGATAGAATTTTGGAGATTAAAATCTAGAATGAATTGAATGAAGACTATTTAGAGTTGATAAAATGCCCTCTTGGCTCTACTATTTTTTCGACTATTTATAGCAGTAGGTTTCAGGAGGAAGATGACCCATGCTATAATTGCTTAAAAATTGGATTGAGGCCTCAGGAGCACATTTTTTTGTGGAGGATATTTTGTTAAGATAATTGCTATTTGCATGTTTTACATTTTTGCAACTTGTATAATTTTGATGATTCCAAACATTATTGTTCAAATGTGTAGTTATCTCCTAACAATTTTAGAAGATTTGTATTTACTTTTGTGTGTACTAACATTTCAGGTGAAACAATCTCTCAAACATGAAGTCTTCAAATCAAATTCAGCAAGAAATACCTTTAGTTTTTGAAGCTTAAAATTGTCATTTTATTTGAAAGGGAGTGATTGTAATTGAGTGAATAAAAACATACACACACACATAAGGAGATCATATAAAATTTATACTGATCGTACGGGACGATATCAGTTCGTACGGGACGATCTGACAGTTATCTCCTATTAAGATCACATGGAACAAATAGGAACTGGCTTGAAAAATTTTCTAAGTCCTATTCATCCATGACGAAATTAATTATCATCTAGGACGATTTGCTCTCTATAAAATTTTCGTCCAGACGAAAATAAATTATCGTACAGGACGATTTGTTCTCTGTAAGATTTTCGTCCAAACGAAATTAAATATCGTCCAGGACGATCTGCTCTCTGTAAGATTTTCGTCCAGACGAATAAAATTTTCATCCAGACGATTAACCGACTTAGAACGATTTTTCTGCAGTTTTTGGAACCGATCTTGTAATAACCGTTCGTACCAGACGAACTTGGTTCGTACGGGACGATCAGCTTGTACGAAATCATTTCGTACACATATACAAACAGGTTCGTTTCAAGGCTTTTAAGTAATATCGTCCAGGATGATCCACGATCGTACGGGATGATCCACTGCTTACAGAATTGAAAACTTGCAGTTTTTGGGCGGTTTTTCTTGTCTTTTGTATATATAGTCCAAATTAGACTGTCACCCAATCTTTTTGTCATTCGATCTTCGTGCCAATTGAGAGAAGAGTCAAGGAGAGAGTGTGAGAGAGCATTCAAAGGAGGATTCGTACCACTGGAGCGTGAAGGCTTCACTTGGAGTTTAAAGGTAAGAATCTCTACTTATGAATTGGGATTACTTCACTCTTTTCTTTCTTCCTTCTAGATTCTTGTGAGAAGATCTGTCAAGGAGATCCGGTTCTCTGCTGACACTTGGAAAGTGTGAAAGGACGAAGGGTTCTCTGCCCACATTAGGAGACTGTGAAAGGACGAAGGGTTCTCTGCCCACACTAGGAGAGTGTGAAAGGACGGACGGTTCTCTGCCAACACTGGGGATTGTGTAAAAGGACGACGGTTCTCTGCCGCACTGGATAGTGGTGAAAAGAGTGTTTTGTAAAGGCTTCTCCGCCTTGCTGTGGGTGCAAAAGGAGAGGCACTATTGGTATTAGTGCAATACTCAGAGGGTGCCTCAGGGGAGTGGATGTAGGTCTGGTTTAGACCGAACCACTATAAATCTGGTGTCATTTATTTTATTATTTTTATTTTTCTGCATTTTATTTTTGGTTTAAAAAACTTTGTGGTTGAAAAACGTTTTCTATAAAAACTTAATAAAAATTTTCATTTCGGTTCAACACATTTTCAAAGAGGATTTAAAGTTTTAAACTACCAATTCACCCCCCCTCTTGGTAGCCTTGGGACATTAACTTAGGTCTAACAACCTATTTACTAGACTCAACATATTTAAGGATATTATTCCAACGAATAGTTGGTTGCACAACCGTGGGTTTGAGGTAAATATTTTTTGCCTTATTGGTTGTTGTGTAATTGAAGTTATAAATCATATTACTACAGGTTGCAATCAGCTTTTGG
>CM039719.1:36772640-36805140 GCA_022539455.1 Dendrobium nobile
GGATATTTGGATGACGTATCCAGCTACCTGTAAGCTTGTTTGGAAGAACTGGAACAAGAAAGATTAAGGGCAGCCGGATGAGGTGTTAAACTGTAAGTGTTCGAGAACTCTTAGGGCTTTATTTTTTTTTAGAGTCAAAACCGATTAAAGGAGCTTGGTGAACTGAAATCTTTGCTGGAGGGAAGATTGGAAGAACTCCTGTTGACCTGCTGAAATTAAAAAAAAAAATCAAAATCAATTTCAAATCTCACCCGCTCTCTGCCATCCCACGTCCCTGGCATGCTGAGATCGCCTCTCCCACGTCGCACGACGAGGCTCGCACGACCCAACGTCTCATCCCACACGACTAGTTTGAGTCGTTAAATACCAAAGGGAAACGAGAGAGCAAAGCTCTCGCTTCTTCCACGATCCTCTCTCGCTCTCAATCTCTCGCCCTCTCCGACTCCTTGGTGGCCGAACGACTTCTCTTCTCCAACGACGTTCCCTGCCTATAGGATCGGAAGCTACGGCAGTTTGATCGGACGGAGCGATGGAAGCTCGTCGCCCCTCGGCTCCTGTGTGCTGTTCGACTTCGCTCCTCCTACAACTTTCCGTTTCCAGCCGGATCGGAAGTTCCGACACTTTGATCGGAAGCAACAGACGGAGCCTGCTCGCTGTGGAGATAACCTTCTCCCCTTCAAAGTTCCTCCGCCTCCCCCTCTTTGTTCGACCACGCTCCATCGACGACTTCCTTCTCCTGCCAGAAAGGAAGTTATGACATTTTGATCGGGCGCAAGCACGAACGGGAGCCCGCTGGAAGTGAAGGTAACTTCCTCCCTTTCGTTCGCTACTCTGGCCAAATCCCGTCAGTCGGCCGAACCAGAGAGAGTGAGAGGGAGAGTTTATTTTGTTAATTTTATTTATTAACTAATATTAATTATAATTAGTTTAATAATTATTTTTAATTATAATTAGTTATTAATTATATTAATTATAATTAAATAATATTAGTTATTATTAATTATATTTAACAATTAATTATCATTAATCATTATTAATTATTATTGATTGTAATTAGGTATCACTAATTATAATTAATTTTAATTAATAGATTAATTATAATTAAATAGTTAATTATAATTAATTATTTAATTATTTTTATTTATAATTTAATAACTTTAATTATAATTAAATATAATTAATGGATAATTATAATTAAATAATTAGTTATAAAAAAAATGTGCTCACCCTCCCGCCTCGGTCCACGAGCCTCTACCATCGATCTGTCGATCCGCCAGTCATCAAAGGTATAATTTCTGGAACCTAGGCTCTCTCTCTTACCTTGGCATGGGTGTCGAGTTGGTGGTCTGCCTATACACGCTTTTCTCTAGCGTGGTGGGAGGGGCAACCGGTGCGACACCCACGACAAGATAGGCGAGTGGCCCTTGGTTCCAAATCCTATTCTCGGTGTTCGTGGCACACCGAAAAACTGCCTATACACGCTTTTCTCTAGCGTGGTGGGATGGGAACCCGGCGTGACATCTACGACGAGACCGGGATGTTTATAAGTACCCCCGGGCGGGGGGAAAGCAAATTGCTCTTTTCTTGCAACAGGTACCGAAGACCCATACACGCCTTTCTCTGGCGTGGTGGGGACAAAGACTTTACACGGTCGCGGTGTCCTCGTAAGAGGGCACCTACTGTACACGCTTTTCCCTAGAGTGGCGGGAGGCCCAGTTTTCCGTCATTTTTCCCTAAACGGGGGAGACGCCGGGAGGCTGCCGAAATTTCGGGTGAAATACTATTGCGCTCGGACCTGATTTGAACTAAAAAAGAACAAGGGCCTACATTCAAATGAACATGAACAGTGAACTGTCAATTTGTGGACCTGACTCAGAATAAAGAATAAAATGTTTGGACCAAATGAGAAAGAGTAGTGAACTTTGAACAAGAACAATGGCTTGTGGACTTGGACTTGAACAAAATTTACAAAAATTGAAATGACTCCTAAAGGTCAAATCCAAATAAAAATCAAATCAAATGGGAATCAAAACTCAATCAAAAGAACTCAAATCAAATTTGACTGCAAGGATTAAATCTACTTGGACTCAAGCTAAAACAAATGTGCAAGGATCTGTGTCAAGACTTGCGAATCCAAAATTTGTTTGAACATCAGGACTTGAGTCAGATTTGAACAATAAAATACTCGTCGTATTCAACGCGGCTCGTCTGCAAATGATAAAAGAATCTGACATGTAATGGATTGGCAATAAATGTGTATTCGAAGAATCCAAAACGAATACAGTCTTCGCACAATCAACAAGAATCTGACAATCGTACATGCGGGAATATTGAATGGTCGTAGGATATACGGGTGTCCCTCCTACATATACTGTTGAAATCTCCTACGACAATTTCTACAAATGCCTGTTGATTGAGATGACAATATTGGAGATCAGCAATCTAAGATCCGTCTTCTACAAATAAGTACAATCAAACCACTTGAGATTGGTGAAAGGTGAAGACGGCAAAGTTGACAACGACTCCCCTACGAGTACTCCCAGGAGCTCGTAGTGGCTACAACGGGTTCCTGTAAATGCGTACAAGTCGCTTGTGGATAATAACAGTGGGTACTTCGTAAGCATATCGAACCACTGTGGGCACAAGTACAAATATCTCCTACGACAATTCCTATAATTGCCTGTTGATTGAGATGGCAATATTGGGGATCAGCAAATCAAAGACCCGTCTTCTACAAATAAGTGCAGTCAACCCACCTGAGATTGGTGAAAGGTGGACACAATACTGATGTCAATGGGTCTTCTACAAATACCTTCAGGAGGTCGTAGTTGATACAGCGGTCCCCTGCAAATGCACATGAATACTTGTGGATAACAACAGTGTGTTGCAAGTACGATGGATCAGTGTGGGCACAAGTACGGTCCTCTACAAATGGCTATAAACAACTTGTGGATAACAATAGTGTGTACATCGTAAGCATGACAAACCACTGTGGACACAAGTACAGATATCACCTACGACATTGGTGGTCAAAATCTACAAGTATTTCGAGTACAACGACGACTCGATGTACGAAAAAAGTCTACTATGCTAAAAATCTCGAAAGGAGATCCTTTCAAAGCAAAGAAACAGGCTTCAAAGTCCAAAAGAAAACCTTCCCGGTGATTGAGAAAGGGGAATTAATGTCAAGATGAGGAAATACCTCATGACATCCAAATAGCTACGCCACCGGATCTGCAACACTGATACAAGAAGACAGAAGGCGTCTACAATATTCATATTCGGCCTTTAAGGCCTTCAACAAAGAAAGTTCATGAACAAAGGCATGAAGCCTAAATAACCCGATCCTTCTATACGGATCAATAGGAGTCGACAGGGTTCGAACTATCAAATAGATACACGGTTGTAGCGACAGGTGTATTTGTTTAAATACATTCTTTTTAGGCCTTCAATGCCTAAAATCAAGAAAATTCATGAACAAAGGCGCAAAGCCTACGACAAAACCAGATCCCCCATCGATAAATTGATAGGGTCGACAGGGTTCAATCAAATGGAAATGACCCCAAATACCCCAATGATGGCCGTGTTGAATGAATATCTCAACCGGAGGGGTCAATTTAAGGCATTTTTAAATGCCTCCCAAAAGTCCAAAATTTAAAACTCCGAAATCCTAAAATCCAGATATTTAAATCTGAAATCAATCCATCAATCACTCAAAACAAAACCCATCCACCCTCCGCAACAGTCTGTCGGGGTGGACAAATTCAAATAAACTTCAGCTCACAAAGAGCTAAATGCCTAGTCGAAAATATCACTAGGATCCATTCTCAAAACAATCTCCTGCTAGTAAGGATGTGGTACGTGTCCTCTAACCGGCGGTCTGCCGCCAAATGGCCACCACAGGATAAACGGTTACGACGACCCGGGGCCCTCTGAACCGAGTGGTTTTGCCGCCAAATGGCACCACGATATACCGGTTATGGCCAGAGCCAATACGCTCCTTATTGGCATCAAATCCTTGAGATATGAATCAATAGGATATGATCGATAAGGCACAAAGCCCTCTGTTAGCTAAGGTGGATTCAAATTTGTCCCCTTAGATAAACACTCCCCCCAGGTCTACAAGGTCCCCTTGGACGAAGCAACCCATGGCTGCCGACAAGGATCCTTCTATCAGGTTGGGTCGACTACCTCCTCTGACTAAATAGACCAGGGACCACGATGGCCCGGGATGACGGAACCATGGGATCTTTATCGGGCCCATCATCCATTCCCCCACCATCCGCTTTAAGTGCAAGATGGTGCAATTTCTATTTTAAATATCAAACCTTTCAAATTTCCAAACTTTCAATTCAATTCTCAAATCCAAATCCAATTCTCAAATTCAAAACCCATTGCTGCTACTATATGCCAGATGCACATATTTTATACGTATCTGATTAACGACTAGCCTTAATCGAAAGTTCTCTCTCATTATTGGGAGGGGTAATTAACTATAGGGGCTTGCGCCTATAGGAAACCAGAACTCAGATCGTAAAGTCCTCGTAAAATGAGGGCGAAATCTCTGGGTAGTGTCTTATCTACAAACCCATCTGCCTTCCAAAATTTACCCTGGAACTTAGTTCGTTAAAACTCCCTCGCCGAATAAGAAGAGCGAGCGGAGGCCGGGGCCGAATTTTTGGAGCCCACAGATTTCTGGCGACTCCACTAGGGAATGGTTTCTCTTTCCATCTTTGGCTAGTCATATAAATGTTATAGTAGCAGCCAAAATACTATGCTCTATACGGTGAACATCAGGATGTGACATTTGGTTCTTATGCCAAAGATCCATCACTGAAAGGTCCCGAAAATGAATCTTTTAAATAAGATCAATGGAAATTTGTTTAGCAGGATTTTAAATTCCATGCTAATCTTCCTGCTATCATTCGTTCTGCGTTATTCCTGCTTTATGAAAGCGTGGGGTGGTGTATTAATTCTGATCACTAATCCCTGCCTTTCATTTGTGTAGAATGGAAATGCAGGACACGCCGATGACTGTTCAACTGGGACAAGGAGCCAGGATTCAGCTGGCGAATGCTGTTATTAAGACCGGAAATACCGGAGCTACCATCCAGTTTGGTAGCGTTGACTTCCCAGCGATTGTTGCAAGGAATGCCGTCATTCCTGTGAATGGTAGGAATGTTGAGAAGTCTGCCAGAAGACTCAATACTTATGAAGCTGTCGCCCGTCGTGTGCATCTGCCGGCACAACGATCTGTTGCTGAAAATTCTCGTGGGAGAATTTCTATATTCGAGAGGCTATTACAGCCTGAAGTCCTGACCACCAAAAGAATTATGAATGGTGGAAGAATCTCTGTGGTGACTGCAAACACCACCACTTTGCCAACCAGGTTATCTGCGCCTGGGAAATATGATGTTGAGGCCTCCTCATTCGGAGGAAGGCCTACAAGGAGGCAAAGAAGGAAGATGAACGTTGAGCTCCGAGCTCAACATCAGCAACTCCCAGTCCATCCCTCCAATCTGCCAGCACCAGAACCAGAAATTAATATTCCCACTCAGAACAGGTTTTCCAACCTGAAGTGGATAAAGAAAAATAGCTCATCTGGTGAGCTTAAACAATCTTTCTGGGAGCGTCGACCTGAAGCTCCAACTCCTCAGAAGATAAGAGAGCCTGAACGCCTATCTGCCCGGGTTCACCGTGTACTAAAGACAGTCAAGGAGAAGGGTCTAATGAAAAAGAAGTTCCGAAGGCCATTGATTGTTGAGGCCCGAAGAGCTCCTCCAAGAGATAGACTATCATCTGCTGTGATAGTTGAAAGAAGGGATTACCGACAACAAGCCCCACGCGGTGAGCATCGGGGCATGACACCTGAACCATATGTTCGGGGATCCACCGCCGAATGGTCTCGGTGGAAGGGCAAACAAGTTTGGAGGCCGAAGCCTCGAAAGGAAAAGATCTTTGAAGAAAAAGATAAATCAGGCGTGACATCCGGAGCAGTCTCCCGGAGATCCGCCTCTGCTAACAAAACTCGTCAGAAATGGGTCTAAAAGAAGGCCCATAATGATAATAATTATATTGACGGTCGACATCCTGGAGAGTCTTCCAAGAGATCCCGTCATTCTCCTAGTTCAACCAAAGAGGAATTTCACTTCGATCGTAGTCCACGGGTTGAAGAAATATTCATCCCAAATCAAGAACCTGAAATTCAGTGGCGCCGTCGCTCAAGAATTCAGGTGTAAAAAGATGAAGAAGAATATGACGATGATGACACTATGAAGATCGAGGTGGTTCGTATGGTCAGCCACGTCGATGTTGAAGAGGAAGAGGATGATGGTGACGAAGAAGACCAACAATCACAGCCACGCGTGCATACTTATCGACGTCGCCACAGGGCTAGATCCATTGCCAGCCGAAGTGCTCGCTCCTCAAAAGAAGGGGATGAGGAAGAAGAAGAGGTTGGAGAAAATCCCTTCGTTGGCGAAGACATCACACTCGCTGAAATGAGAAATCAAATGAGGCGACAGATGCGAAGAAAAGACAGAGAAATCTCTCAGTTGAATGATAAAATGACTGAGATGATGACTCAGATGACGGCTATGATGGAGATGATGCAGAAGACCACTTCTGTGGGTCCTGTACTGGTTCAGCCCGTCAACCAAGCTGCGAGTCTTCAACATCCTCAAGCGCCACAAGCCTCAGGAGTGAAAGGTGTACCTGAAGGTGGCGATAAGAATGATGATCCTACCCGCTAGCGTACTCCACAAAATGTGGCGAGCGCGTCTGAGCCAGTAACTGCATCACAGCTGGAAGGCTTAATCAGTAAAAAAATTAAGGCCATTATAGCTGCCGAACAGATAGAGAAGTTGGTAGGAAAAGGTCGCCTGTATCCAGCAGAGTACGATAGGTGCCGTATCCAAAGGGATATTCTGTACCGAAGTTCAATATCTTCGATGGAAATAAAAATCCCAGACAGCACCTCGCACAATTCAAAGCTACCTGTGGAAATACAGGAGGCAATGATGCTTTGTTATTCAGGCAATTCGTGAGCAGCTTGAGTGGAACTACTTTCGAATGGTATGCCGAACTGCCAAATGATTCACTGAAGACCTTTGCGGAGCTGGAGGCCTTGTTCGTGAAAAGGTTTGCCAGTGCAACAGAGAAGACTACCATTGCTGATCTTGCCCTTGATAAAAGGAGGAAGGATGAGTCAGTGACGAAATATATAACACGCTGGCGCAATCTCAGCAGGAAGTGCGAGCAGCAACTGGAAGAAGAACATGCAGTTCAACTGCTGATGGGGAACATTGATGATAAAATGCAACCCTTCTTATGCATGACTTCAATTACTACTTTTTAAGATCTGTTGGATAGGGTAGAAAAATTTGAAAAGTTGAACTTATCAAAATCTGAAAGCCTCTCGGATAGATCCTAAAAGACTAAGGCGCCTGATGCTAGGAGAAATGATGTTTTCTCCGCATTCCCTCCTAGACCTGATAAAGGTAAAAGGATAGTGCATACTGTAGACAAAGGAAAGCAGCCTATGCAATACGAAGAAAAGCCAAAATAGGCTTACAATCCTAATCCTCAACCGAAACTGGTTGGAGAAAATGATAAACCTCGAGCCTTTCCTGGTGGAGGAGAGCGCCAGAGGAAGACTACGGGAACTGATGATAGAACGTTCCCCTCCCTCAAAGAGAAAATGAATAAAGAATATTCGTTCAAGAGGGAAAGTGTCGCCAAGCTATTCCAACAAGCACTCAAGAACGGTCTGGAGTTGCCAGAATGCAAAAGACCTGAAGAGTCCAAACACAGTGGCGACCCAAACTACTGCCCATATCAACGGGTAGTTAGCCATCCAATTGAAGATTGTTATGTCTTCAAGGATGTGTTAGAAAAGATGTACAAGAGGAGAGAACTGACATTATCAGATAATGTGTTAGTTCGTCCCAGAAAAGAATCTACCCTGGTAGTCACGTCCTCTTCCGTACTCCTGTCTGAAGAAACAACAACAAAAGAATTTGTCCAAGAGAAACAATGGGAGACCGTGGTCTCCAAGAAAACATCAAAAATGCTGAAACAGCTAGGAGTTCCTGGTGTCAAGTGGAAATCTCCTACTGAGCCAGTACTGAACTTAAAATGGTTGCCTATGTCACAAGCAGTGACCTCTAAACAACAACTTGGCCAAGCTAGCTCATCAAAGTCTGGAAAGTCAAAGTCAAAGTCTTCCAAGAAGAAATCCAAATTGAAGAAGCCTATGGCGAAGAAGACTGCAACTCAAAAGGCTATTGATAGTTTGTGTGAATACTACTAGACTGCTAGGAGGCCTATCAAGCTCGGTGATTTTATAAAAGAGCTTAAAATAGATGAAAAGGAAGAAGAAGCTGACGCTGAATCTCTTCCTATAGAGACATGCCGAGTCATTTCAGCAGCACCAAAGATAGTAAGAAGGGAGAAATACGCTGAAGAAGCGGCCCCTGAGTTCTGTCTAATGGTATCATCAATGGAATTCAGTTCAGATGATCTATGTTTTCCAGATTATGAAGATTCAGACCCAAGCATAGAATCACAAATGAAACAAGTGAAGTTGGGAGACAATTTCAAGTCTACGGATGAATCTCCAGACACAACAATGGTTGGCTCTGAAGAGAATGCTTCATCAAACAAGTCTGAATCAGATGAGGTGGCCCAAGTACAGTTGAGGAGTGGCAAGGTACTGCCGCCTCCACCAAAGAAAGGGACTCCTAATAAAGATAAGGGAAAAGAGATAGTTATCAATGAAGATATTATCCCCGAAGATCCCAAGAAGAATAATACTTCATTCAAGGGGATAGATTACAATATCTTATCCCACTTAAGGAAGATCCCAGCACAACTCAGTATATATGATGCTCTCTTGATGTCTAAAGACCTTCGAGAGACTTTGATCCAAGCTCTCAGAGATCCTGAAAGATATGAGGCATATTTTGCTGAACGCAACTTGACGGAATTCTTGCAAGCTCGAAATGAGCCCCTTATCACCTTTGCCGAGGAGGATATGATGCTTGGAATGGCAGATCACAATCGCCCTTTGTATGTTACGGCAGAGAGCGACGATATGATGATCAGTCAAATTTTGATCGATCCTGGATCTTCCGTAAATCTCATGAGTCTTAAGGCACTGAGATCACTCTGCCTTGATGTGGAACATCTTGGGCAAGACAAGTTGATGGTGCATGGTTTCAATGAGAAAGGGCAGAAAACCCTTGGATCATTCATGCTCCCTCTTGTATTTGGGGAACTCCATATTCCATATAATTGATGCAGACACTTCGTTCAAGGCGTTATTGGGTCACCCCTGGCTACATGAATACGACGTTGTCCCTTCAACATTACACCAGTGCATGAAGTATCTCAGAGATGGTGAAGAATTCAGAATTTTTGGTGATATTCAGCCCTCTGCAGTACATGAAATAACAGTTTATGAAGATGCTAAGTATTTCATGCCAAAGAAGCAAAAGTCGTCAAGTTCTCTTGAGGCTAGAGCATCAAATTCTAAGACTACAAAGAAATCCAAGCAAGAAGGTGAGAAGAAGCGTGTAGGAAGAAAGAAGGCAGCACCGACTCTTCCCAAAACACCGATCATTCCTAAAGAAAAGAAACATGTACCTCATCTTGGGAGTGACACCGATGAAGATGATTTTACTCCTGCCAAATCTCGAAAAATATGCCGGTCCACGGATGAATGGAGCAGGCAGGTTGAATTTTCAAATGATGATTATGACTGCGACTCAATCTACATGAACTCGGTGCAGAGTGTGTTCTCCAGAAGAATAGACAATCTGTCAATTTCAGACAGCGTACTCGTAGTCACACGTGTTCCCTTGCAATATTTTAAAGAACTCATTTCGCGCGAGATGCATAAGATTGAAGAACTTTTCACTCTTTATCTGCCTCCTCTAAAGAAAGGGACTGCACCTGGAAATGTATTGTATTCCACGGGAATACGCGAAGAGGAGAATCATGATTGGGATTGCATGCTCCTCGACTCCGAGGAATTATTTCCTACAAAGCTACCCAAGTTCAATACCAAAAATATTCAAAGAATGCTACGAAAGTAAATCAATATTCCTACTACCAAACGATAGCTCCGTACAAGCTTGGGCCTCTGGTATGGGAGAATTCCACGTCCATTACAATGAAAAGATACAGATGCATATAAAGGCATTGGATTCATCAAAAGAAAATTCCTCCGAAAAGAGACTTGTCGAGCAGTCACTTGTGAGGAAATCAAATCTGATAATGATGAAGATGAGGTATATGAAGCCAAAGCTGCTGATTATGATGATCAGCCTGTAGAAGCTGAGCCTACACCAGAAGAGCTGGAAGACGGTGGATAGGCCGCTACAATGGATGAGCTCAAAGAAGTCAACTTGGGAACTGAGGAAGACCCTCGCCCAACCTTCATTAGCTCTCTTCTACCAGAAGATCAAATAGAAGAAATAAAAGAGCTACTCTATGAATTCAGGGACTGCTTTACCTGGATATATGCTGAGATGCCCGGCTTATCCCTTGATGTAGCGGTTCACAGATTAGCAATCAAGCCTGATGCAGCACCCATCAAGTAAGCTCCAAGGAGAATGAGATTGGAGATTGAAGAGCAGGTGATTATAGAAACAAAGAAGCTCATAGAAGCAGGCTTCATCCGAGAAGAGAAGTATGCTGACTGGATTGCCAATATCGTCCCTGTAAAGAAGAAGAATGGCCAGTTTCGTATCTGCATCGACTTCAGGGACCTCAACAAGGCATGCCCGAAAGATGACTTTCCGCTCCCGGTATTAGAGCTTCTAGTTGACAACACTTCCAACTACGACATGTTCTCCTTCATGGACGGATCGTCAGGCTACAATCAAATCAAAATGGCATCTGAAGATGAAAGACATACATCATTCAGAACGCCCATAGGCATATTCTGCTACACAGTTATGCCATTTGGCTTGAAGAACGCTGGTGCGACTTACCAACGAGCGATGACTCATATATTTGATGATTTGATCCATCAAAAGGTCGAATGCTATGTAGATGACTTGGTCATTAAGAGCATGGACCGAAAAGACCATCTAGATGACTTGAGAATAGTGTTCGAAAGAATCAGAAAGTACGATCTGAAGATGAACCCTCTCAAGTGTGCATTTGGGGTATCCTCAGGGAAATTCTTAGGATACGTTGTTCGACATCGAGGCATCGAAGTCGACCCCGACAAGATCAAAGCAATCATGGAGATGCCACCTCCAAAGAACCTTCGTCAACTCCGTTCTTTACAAGGGCAGTTGGCTTTCATTCGGCGATTTATATCGAATCTGTCAGGTAGGTGCCAGTCGTTTTCAAAACTTATGAAGAAAGATGTCCGCTTCAAGTGGGATGAAGAGTGCCAAGAAGCGTTTGACAGCATTAAAAGATATCTGTTGAATCCTTCTATTCTCGCGGCGTCAATCCCCAGGAAGCCTCTTATACTGTATACGGCAGCACTAGAAGAGTCCCTCGGAGCACTATTGGCCCAGCATAATGAAGAAGGCAAAGAGAATACACTATACTACATCAGTCGTAGATTGATAGGAGCAGAAATTCGCTACTCTCCAATCGAGAAGCATTACTTGGCCCTGATTTTCGCAGTTCAGAAGCTCCGCTACTATATACTATCTCACAAAATCACCTTGGTATCAAAGATCGATCCGCTGAAGTTCTTGATGACAAGACCAGCGTTGACAGGTCGTTTGGCAAGGTGGGCAGTGATACTGTTGCAGTTTGATATCACATATGTCCCTCAAAAGGCAGTGAAAGGGCAGGTGTTGGCAGATTTTCTCGCTGCACATCCTATCCCTGCAGATTCTCCGCTCAACGACGATCTACCTGACGAGCAGATCATGAATGTTGAAGAACAGGAGATGCTACGAGTATGAGAAATGTACTTTGATGGAGCATCGTCAATCAAACGTGCTCGGCCTCTAAATCTAGAGAAAGCTCAAGCCGGAATCGGACTCATTTTCGTGGCACTCGAGGGAGGCATAATGAGATTCTCATTCAGTCTGACTGAACCTCGAACCAATAATGAAGCTGAATATGAAGCTTTAATAGCAGGAATGGAGATTGCAATCGATGTCCGAATCCGAAACCTACATATTTTCGGTGATTCACAACTTGTTGTAAATCAAGTATTGGGAGATTACAAAATCACCAAATTCGAATTGGCCTGTTATCATTGGCAAGTTCTTGAGCTTATGAAGCAAATTCCAATTGTCAAGTTAACTCAAGTTCCCCGAGGTCAAAATGGCAAAGGTGATTCTCTTGCCAAATTGGCTAAAGAAATGGCGAATGTGGATGACGAATGGCCTATAATAATTATGGTGCACAATCGACGGATCCTAGAGCCAGCATTACTACAATTCCCGCAGGCAGAGGGAATACCAAATTTGAGCCAGCAGGATGCAACTCCGGTTGATCCTCAACCTCTCCAATCAGTTGATCCTGAAGATCAGTCTGAAGAACAACAAGTTTCTAAGAAAAGGCGCAAGGCCAGTCAAGCTTCAGAATCATGATGGCATTGCCTAGATGTCGAGGAAGAAGACGACTGGATACTGCCTTTCATTGACTACTTTAAGGAAAGTAAATTGCCAACAGACAAATCATTAGCCGCTCAAATCAGGAAGAGAGCGTTACGATATACATTTGTCAACAACACGTTATATCGGCGTGCTTTCGATCAAATGTGGCTAAGGTGCCTAGGGACTCGAGAAGCTGATAAGGTGGTAGCAGAAGTTTACGAAGGACTTTGTGGAGCGCACAAATCAGGTCCCAAGATGGCAGTCAAAATCAAAAGAATAGGCTACTATTGGCCGTCTATGGTTAGAGATTGTATCAATCATGCTAAGAGGTGCCATGAGTGCCAGATCCACGGTGATGTTATACATCAACCGCCAAATCCACTGCACCCTACAATAGCATCATGACCATTTGAATGTTGGGGTACTGATGTTATCGGGCCGATAGATCCGCCGTCATCAGCAGGACACCGCTTCATCTTGGCAGCGACCGACTACTTCTCGAAGTGGGCAGAAGCAGCCCCATTCAAAGAAGTTACGTCTGAGCACGTGATCAACTTCTTCACCCACAGTGTTGTTTACAAATTTGGTGTACCACGCCGTATAATCTCAGACAATGGAACTGCTTTCAAGAGTACAAAAATCTATAAGTTCGTTGATCGGCACAAAATTGATTGGCGGTACTCTTCCATTTACTATCCAAGAGCAAATGGCCTAGCAGAAGCCTTCAATAAGACACTGGTGAAATTGTTGAAGAAAATCCTTACTAAGAACAAAAGAGAGTGGCATACGAAGATGACAGAAGCGTTATGGGCATATCGTACGACCTACAAAATGCCAACCAAAGCCACTCCTTACTCTCTTGTATTTGGAGTTGAGGCCGTACTGCCACTAGAAGTCGAACTTCCATCTCTTCGAGTTGCTGTCCAGAATGAGCTGACTCAAGAACAAAATGCTCGTCTAAGAATGGAGGAGCTCGATGCGCTCGACGAAATCAGATTACAAGCTTAACAGAACCTGGAGATCTACCGAGCAAGAATGACAAAATATTTTGATCGAATGGTGCGTTCTCGATCATTTCAAGAAGGAGAATTGGTCCTGGTGCAGAGAAGACTAATCATCCCGCATAGAAAAATTGGTGGCTAATTCGTTTCCAACTGGGAATAACCTTTCGTCATTGAAAAGGTGTATCAGGGTGGAGCTTATCAACTCATCGATGTGAATGTTCAAAGGCCCATGCCGCCGATCAACGGTCGATACCTGAAGAAATACTATGTATGAATTGCTCAAGCAGATGTCATGTTTAATACGCTATATTTTCATACATGTTTATTAGCGTATATATATTCTACATTTTGAAATTCTCTTATGTCGTGAGAACACATTTCAAAATTTCCCATCAGACTGGGGGCATTTTAAATATTTATTTGGGTCGATATCGCGCTGCATGCCGAGATCCCTGAATAAATATTTAAATTTTCAAGATCCCAATTCTATCCTGCCTTAAAATGTCCCTGTGAGACAGGGGGCATTTTAAATATTTATTCGGGTCGACATCGTGCTGCATGCCGAGATCCCCGAATAAATATTTAAAATTATCAATCCAAATGCTATTTTGTGCTAAAGAACACAAAGATTTCTTTTTCAAAGTCTATGCAGGTGATCTTCCAAAAGATCGAGACACCTTCTCCAGCAAACCAAGACTCAAAAGTCAAGAAAGAAACTTGTGTGGCTACACACTCCTACAAAGTTGAGCCGGAAAAGCTTGAAGTCTTTCGACAGCCTGAAGCTTAAGGTTCAAATGGGTGTAAAAGGTCGGATCCAACACGCCCAAATATGGCCAGATCGCTGGCAGCTTCGTCTACTCAACAAGCCATAAGAACGGCCGTAGTAGCAGAACCCCCACTTCGTCAACCCGTCAGTAGGGACTGAAGAAAGTATGAAGGCTAATTTGACTCGACCAGTTCAAGTGATCGTAGTCTACAAAATTCTCCAAAATGACTGGAGAATCAAAATTCTAAGGGAAGATGAGTCTCGAGCAACTACTGAATGTTCGTAGGCTCCAAAATCTAAGACCACGAAGGATGACTCCATGTCTGTCAACTTCAGCAAAATCAGCATTGGGAAGCGCAATTCTCATAGCTCAAGTCTGAAGCCTGAATGGGTGTAAAAGGTCGGATCCAACAAGCCCAAATATGGCCGGATCACTGGCAGCTCCATCTACTCAACAAGCCATAAGAAAGGCCGCAGTAGAGGAACCCCCATTTCAGCAACCAGAGAACAAAGAACTGTCAAATCCCAGCTCCCCCGATCTGATGAACTCAAGCGATTCAGATTAAAGTCTTCCCAAGTGGTTAAGGATCAAGATACTACCTACATTCGGTACTATCAATTGAATCCAAAACCTGCAAATCTTTCAACAAATCCGTAAAGCACAAAGCGAGGATCGAAAGAATTTTTCTTCAACAAGTCCGTCAAAGCACAAAGCAAAAGACCGAAGAAAACTATCCCAAAGTTTATGAAAAGCCTTAGGTTGAACTAAAAGGATTTCGTCATCAACAAGTCCGTTATGCACAAAGCTTTGGACCGATGACTTTACGCCATCGACTTAATACAAACCTAAGGGTTTAGGTCACCGACGTCTACCCCTTTATCAAGCCCGCCAAAGCTAGAAGCAAAGGTCAGAAGGAATACAAATCTTCTGACAAGTCATCAAAGACAAATCAGACAATCCTTCACCAAATCCGCAGCACAAAGCATAGGACAGAAGGATCAAAATCTCGAGGCTCCAGCTAAGGTTGCAGAATCAGAACCCTGATGACATCTACAAATGTCCCTAAAGACTGGGGGCATTTTAAATATTTATTTGGGTTGACATCGGGCTGCGTGCCGAGATCCCCAAATAAATATTTAAAATTTCAACAAGATATCAACCATCTATGGATATATCTAGAAGCGTAGTGGAGAAAGAAAGATTAGTGTGACATCCAAATGAAATTTTGGAGATCCACTAAAAGAAAAATTCCAGTGTGACATCCAAGCAAATTCTTGGAGATCCACTAGATGGAAACCCTAGTGTGACATCTGGAACAAATATCTAGAGATCCACAGGGTCAATTAGCATGCAACAAACGTGGCTCGCTCCATACGCCTACCACATTTGTTGGGGGGCATTTGTTAACCTGCTGAAATAAAAAAAAATCAAAATCAATTTCAAATCTCACCCGCTCTCTGCCATCCCACGTCCCTGGCATGCTGAGATCGCCTCTCCCACGTCGCACGACGAGGCTCGCACGACCCAACGTCTCATCCCACATGACAAGTTTGAGTCGTTAAATACCAAAGGGAAACGAGAGAGCAAAGCTCTCGCTTCTTCCACGATCCTCTCTCGCTCTCAATCTCTCGCCCTCTCCGACTCCTTGGTGGCCGAACGACTTCGCTTCTCCAACGAAGTTCCCTGCCTATAGGATCGAAAGCTACGGCAGTTTGATCGGACGGAGCGACGGAAGCTCGTCGCCCCTCGGTTCCTGCGTGCTGTTCAACTTCGCTCCTCCTACGACTTTCCCTTTCCAACCGGATCGGAAGTTCTGACACTTTGATCGGAAGCAACGGACGGAGCCCACTCGTTGTGGAGATAACCTTCTCCCCTTCAAAGCTCCTCCGCCTCCCCCTCTTTGTTCGACCACGCTCCATCGACGACTTCCTTCTCCTGTCGGAAAGGAAGTTACGACATTTTGATCGGGCGCAAGCACGAACGGGAGCCCGCTGGAAGTGAAGGTAACTTCCTCCCTTTCGTTCGCTACTCTGGCCAAATCCCGTCAGTCGGCCGAACCAGAGAGAGTGAGAGGGAGAGTTTATTTTGTTAATTTTATTTATTAAGTAATATTAATTATAATTAGTTTAATAATTATTTTTAATTATAATTAGTTATTAATTATATTAATTATAATTAAATAATATTAGTTATTATTAATTATATTTAACAGTTAATTATCATTAATCATTATTAATTATTATTGATTGTAATTAGGTATCACTAATTATAATTAATTTTAATTATTTATTTAATTATTTTTATTTATAATTTAATAACTTTAATTATAATTAAATATAATTAATGGATAATTATAATTAAATAATTAGTTATAAAAAAAAATGTGCTCGCCCTCCCGCCTCGGTCCACGAGCCTCTACCATCGATCCGTCGATCCGCTAGTCATCAAATGTATAATTTCTGGAACCTAGGCTCTCTCTCTTACCTTGGCATGGGTGTCGAGTCGGTGGTCTGCCTATACACGCTATTTTCTAGCGTGGTGGGAGGGGCAACCAGCGCGACACCCAAGACAAGGTAGGCGAGTGGCCCTTGGATCCAAATCCTATTCTCGGTGTTCGTGGCACACCGGAAAACTGCCTATACACGCTTTTCTCTAGCGTGGTGGGATGGGAAAACGGCGTGACATCTACGATGAGACCGGGATGTTTATAAGTACCCCCAGGCGGGGGGAAAGCAAATTGCTCTTTTCTTGCAATAGGTACCGAAGACCCATACACGCCTTTCTCTGGCGTGGTGGGGACAAAGACTTTACACGGCCGCGGTGTCCTCGTAAGAGGGCACCTACCGTACACGTTTTTCTCTAGCGTGGTGGGAGGCCCAGTTTTCCGTCATTTTCCCCTAAACGGGGGAGACGCCGGGAGGCTGCTACTGTTGCGCTCGGACCTGATTTGAACTCAAAAAGAATAAGGGCCTGCATTCAAATGAACATGAACAGTGAACTGTTGATTTGTGGACCTGACTCAGAACAAGAACAAAATGTTTGGACCAAATGAGAAAGAGCAGTGAACTTTGAACAAGAACAATGGCTTGTGGACTTGGACTTGAACAAAATTTACAAAAATTGAAATGATTCCTAAAGGTCAAATCAAAATAAAAATCAAATCAAATGGGAATCAAAACTCAATCAAAAGAATTTAAATCAAATTTGACCGCAAGGATTAAATCTACTTGGACTCAAGCTAAAACAAATGTTCAAGGATCTGTGTCAAGACTTGCGAATCCAAAATTTGTTTGAACATCAGGACTTGAGTCAGATTTGAACAATAAAATACTCGTCGTAATGATAAAAGAATCTGACATGTAATGGATTGGCAATAAATGTGTATTCGAAGAATCCAAAACGAATACAGTCTTCGCACAATCAACAAGAATCTGACAATCGTACCTGCGGGAATAATGAATGGTCGTAGGATATACGGGTGTCCCTCCTACATATACTGTTGAAATCTCCTACGACAATTTCTACAAACGCCTGTTGATTGAGATGACAATATTGGAGATCAGCAATCTAAGATCCGTCTTCTACAAATAAGTACAATCAAACCACCTGAGATTGGTGAAAGGTGAAGACGGCAAAGTTGACAACGACTCCCCTACGAGTACTCCCAGGAGCTCGTAGTGGCTACAACGGGTTCCCGTAAATGCATACAAGTCGCTTGTGGATAACAACAGTGGGTACTTCGTAAGCATATCGAACCACTGTGAGCACAAGTACAAATATCTCCTACGACAATTCCTATAATTGCTTGTTGATTGAGATGGAAATATTGGGGATCAGCAAATCAAAGACCCGTCTTCTACAAATAAGTACAGTCAACCCACCTGAGATTGGTGAAAGGTGGACACAATACTGATGTCAATGGGTCTTCTACAAATACCTTCAGGAGGTCGTAGTTGATACAGCGGTCCCCTGCAAATGCACATGAATACTTGTGGATAACAATAGTGTGTTGCAAGTACGATGGGTCACTGTGGGCACAAGTACGGTCCTCTACAAATGGCTATAAACAACTTGTGGATAACAATAGTGTGTACATCGTAAGCATGACAAACCACTGTGGACACAAGTACAAATATCACCTACGACATTGGTGGTCAAAATCTACAAGTATTTCGAGTACAACGACGACTCGATGTACGAAAAAAGTCTTGAAAGGAGATCCTTTCAAAGCAAAGAAACAGGCTTCAAAGTCCAAAAGAAAACCTTCCCCGGTGATTGAGAAAGGAGAATTAATGTCAAGATGAGGAAATACCTCATGACATCCAAATAGCTACGCCACCAGATCTGCAACACTGATACAAGCAGACAGAAGGCGTCTACAATATTCATATTCGGCCTTTAAGGCCTTCAACAAAGAAAGTTCATGAACGAAGGCATGAAGCCTAAAGAACCCGATCCTTCTATACGAATCAATAGGAGTCGACAGGGTTCAAACTATTAAATAGATACACGGTTGTAGCGACCGGTGTATTTGTTTAAATACATTCTTTTTAGGCATTCAATGCCTAAAATCAAGAAAATTCATGAACAAAGGTGCAAATCCTACGACAAAACCCGATCCCCCATCGATAAATTGATAGGGTCGACAGGGTTCAATCAAATGGAATGACCCCAAATACCCCGATGATGGCCGTGTTGAATGAATATCTCAACCGGAGGGGTCAATTTCAGGCATTTTTAAATGCCTCCCAAAAGTCCAAAATTTAAAACTCCACAAATCCTAAAATCCAGATATTTAAATCTGAAATCAATCCATCAATCACTCAAAACAAAACCCATCCACCCTCCGCAATATTCTGCCGGGGTGGACAAATTCAAATAAACTTCAGCTCACAAAGAGCCAAATGCCTAGTCGAAAATATCACTAGGATCCATTCTCAAAACAATCTCCTGCTAGTAAGGACGTGGTACGTGTCCTCTAACTGGCGGTCTACCGCCAAATGGCCACCGTAGGATAAACAGTTACGACGACCCGGGGCCCTCTGAACTGAGTGGTTTTGCCGCCAAATGGCACCACGATATACCGGTTATGGCCAGAGCCAATACGCTCCTTATTGGCATCAAATCCTTGAGATATGAATCAATAGGGTATGATCGATAAGGCACAAAGCCCTCTGTTAGCTAAGGTGGATTCAAATTTGTCCCCTTGGACAAACACTCCCCCCAGGTCTACAAGGTCCCCTTGGACGAAGCAACCCATGGCTGCCGACAAGGATCCTTCTGTCAGGTTGGGTCGACTACCTCCTCTGACTAAGTAGACCAGGGACCACGATGGTCCGGGATGACGGAACCATGGGATCTTGATCGGGCCCATCATTCATTCCCCCACCATCTGCTTTAAGTGCAAGATGGTGCAATTTCTATTTTAAATATCAAACCTTTCAAATTTCCAAACTTTCAATTCAATTCTCAAATCCAAATCCAATTCTCAAATTCAAAACCCATTGCTGCTACTATATGCCAGATGCACGTATTTTATACGTATCTGATTAACGACTAGCCTTAATCGAAAGTTCTCTCTCATTATTGGGAGGGGTAATTAACTATAGGGGCTTGCGCCTATAGGAAACCAGAACTCAGATCATAAAGTCCTCGTAAAATGAGGGCGAAATCTCTGGGTAGTGTCTTATCTACAAACCCATCTGCCTTCCAAAATTTACCCAAGAACTTAGTTCGTTAAAACTCCCTCGCCGAATAAGAAGAGCGAGCGGAGGCCGGGGCCGAATTTTCGGAGCCCACAACTCCAACTGCTGGAGTCTTCTAATGATGGACTGACTAAAATACAGGATCAAGGGATGCGGAGAAAGGCTACTGAATTGAATGCAACGCTTGCCCGTAATTTGACCTTGTGGAGATAGAGAGCGAAGACCAAATGGATCGAAGAAGGAGATGCCAATTCTCACTTCTTCCATTTATTTTCCTCGATACGGAGGAGGGGGGACAGAATTCTGGGGGTCTAGAACTCCAATGGCGAAAGGCTTTATGATCTAGAACTCATCTAGGATTAGTTCTTAAGGTTCTTTATGCTCAAATAGAAGGATAGGTAGGTTGTGCTGGAGAGCTGGCCGAATTTTCAAAGAGCATATATGATTCCTGAGTAGATAAATGTGAGCCTGGAGGCGGAGATCACGGAGCAGGAGGTCCGGCAAGCTTTGTTCAGCATGGGGAATAATCGTGCTCCGGGTATGGATGGTATAACCTCCTCTTTCCTGAAATTTTATTAGGAGATTATTAAATGTGAGGTTACTCATGCTATTATTCATGTCTTTTGCACTAACTTTATGTGTGAAAGCTGGAAGGATACTCTAATTGTGTTAAGTCCTAAGACTGATAATGCCAATCCACCGGCGAAGTTCAGACCTATCGGTCTTTGCCAATCCTTTTATAAAGTTGTAGCTAAAATCCTAATCAACCGCCTCAAAGTGGTGTTGGGCAACATTTTCAGTGAAGAACAAGGAACTTTTGTCCCCGGACGGCCCATTTCCAGCAATGGCTTGATAGCTCAGGAAATGATGTGTAAGTTTCAATATTCATCCCAAAAAGCAGGAATGATGTCTTTAAAGGTTGATATGGAGCAAGCATATGATTGTATGGTGTGGGACACTTTGCAAATGGTGATGACATTGATGGGGTTTTCTGGCCGGTTCATTCAATGGGTGATAAAGTGTATTTCTAGGCCACAGTTTACTCTCCTACTCAATAGAAACAGGATGCCTTGGATCTATGCTAAGAGTGGTCTTTGACAAGGGTGTCCCCTGTCGCCATATCTATTTATTCTTTGCTCTGAACTCTTAACCAAATCTTTCAGGCAAAGGGGAGGCCAACTCGAGATACAAATTATAAAGAATGCTGAAAGGGTATCGCATTTGCTGTGTGCTGATGATATCCTTATGTTTGCTAAAGTTAATAGGAGCAATGCTCTTTGGATCATGGGATTATTAAATGATTATTATTACTAGACAGGGTAGAAGATCAATAGTGGGAAGACAGCTGTCCTCTTTATAAGAGATGTCCAAACTGGAGGAAAAGGATGTTGTCCAAGTTGATGGGGTACAGGAAGGTGAATTCCCTTGAATATTTGGGACTACCATTGGTTATGAAGAGATTGGTAGTTGTAGACTTTGATAAAATCATCAAAAATGCTTATCAGAAGACAAACATTTGGGGGAAGAAGCATCTCTCAATGACGGGAAGAGCTTTACTGATCCGAACCTCACTAATAACTATCCCCATGTATTTGATGACCCATACTATAGTTCCAAGTGGGGTTCCATAATCTATTGAGAAACTGGGAAGAAGCTTCATTTGGCAAAAAGACTCCAACAGTAGAGGGTTACACTATGTTGGATGGAGAGAACTGTGCCAGCCTAGGGACCAGGGGGTCTTGGATTTCACTTTATGGCTATTTGGTAGGGACCCTTACGTGCTCGGCTGGCTTGGGAGGTGCTCCATAATTCAGATTCACTACTGCATAAGGTGGTGAGGGCCAAGAATGGGATGGAGTTGTGGAATGCTACACAGGTGCAGAAAGCCTCTATCACTTGGAGGGTGACTCATGATGGTGCTAAGGCCCTTAATTCTATACTTAGATGGAAAATTGGGAATGGCCAACATATTAATGTGCTGCAGGATTGTTAGATCCTGGACTGTAAGCTAGCTTCTTGGCCTACCTTTGTTAATGTGGATGAAGTGGAGAATATCAAGGTGAGTTAGCTGCTTAATGACTCTTCTCAATGGAATGGGGAATTGGTGGAAAGGTGCTTCGGCAAGATTATGGCTGAGCATGTTATGGCTATTAACACAAATGGCGATAATGGGATTAACTCTCAAAAACTCATTAATTCTTGGATGAGTATGATGCTGACTGTAATGGCTTATAAGGCCAAAATGGGTGGGATTGAGTATCAATTTAGTTGGATGAGCAAATTGAAACTGCACCCTCGAGAAAGTTTCTTCTAGTGGCGACTCCTTAAGAATTTTATTCCTACCAATTATTGGCTATTTCACAGGGAGTTATCGACAACATCGTTATGTCTATGGGGATGTAACGTGGAGGAGAACCTTAACCATTATACTACTCAATATGCTAAGCTGAAGTAGGTGTTCAGTATTTTTAATAAATGGGGGATCATCTTGCTGATGGTTAACTAGCTGGAAGATTTGATGATGGAGCTGTCTGTTAACGTAGACAAGAACCCGAGCTTCGGAAGAATATGGTGTTCTGTTGTTTATCTGATTTGGCGTGCAAGGAATGAGATGAAGCATGAGAGGAAGTGTAGATCTCCATCCATTATTGTAGCCACGGTGCTCTCCCTACTGCCTAAGCCTTACTATTCGCTTATCCTAGAGCAATGGAGTACTATCCAGCTCCTTGGGCTACCGTCCCACAGAAAATGGTGCCCCCCCCCCCCCCCCCCCCCCCCCCCTCCTCCTGATGGCTGAAATTTAATGTGGATGCAGCTTTACAACCTTCTAACCAAGCAGGTATCGGGATTGAGGGAGCCTGGGTGATTGCAGCTGGCAAATGTTATGAGCATTGGAATGCTTTCCAAGCAGAGGTACGTGCAGCTACTACTACCCATGAGGTCATCATGGATTGGATGCCTGAATTGGATGGGATTATCATAAAGGGAGATAGTATCAATGCTATCAAGTGGCTACAACATATTACTGACTATAGGAATAAGGTCCATTTCAGTTTTGAGGGATCAAATCTTTCATTTTTGATGGGATTTAAGCAGGTTTTATTTCAGTACATAAATAGGGACAGCAATCGGCCGACTGATTTTTGTGCCAAGGTAGCTTTACATGATAGTTTTATGTTTTATGATGTGAATAGTAAAGAATTTCCCTCAACACTTTTGATGTTCTTCAGGGAGGATAGTGATAGGATATAGTTACATAGAGGGGTTTACTTGTAACTAGTTTTTTCTTTCATTATTAATGCAAAATGCAAAATATTAGTTCTTTCTCTCTCTCTCTATCTCTCTCTCTCTCTCTCTCTCTCTCTCTCTCTCTCTCTCTCTCTCTCCCTTCGTCCCTCTCCCCTCCCTCTGCCCTCCCTCTCTCTCTCCCTCCCTCTCTCTCTCTCCCTCTCTCTCTCCCTCTATTGCTCTCTCTCTCTCTCTCTCTCTCTCTCTCTCTCTCTCTCTTTCTCTCTCTCTCTCTCTCTCTCTCTCTCTCTCTCTCTCTCTCTCTCTCTCTCTCTCTCTCTCTCTCTCTCTCTCTCTCTCTCTCTCTCTCTCTCTCTCTCTATCTCGAGGCGTCATTTGTTCCCATTTATTTCCCTCTCTATGCAAATCTTAGTGAGAGAAAATGTGGGGATGGCGGGGGGTGACCGAAGGTCACCTTCCTGCTTGAGCAGGGGCGGTGGTGACGGCAATGCTAACGGAGATGAGAGAAGACCATCGAGAGTAGGATCGGGAGGTTCGAAGAAATCATGAGATCGGTCTCCAGGAAAGAGTTCGGTGAACAAGACGAGCGGGAAACATAGGGATGTGGTGAAATCTAGATCATATGGATCTGCAGAAGGTCGATGGGAGGTCAAGACTCGCAACTTGGAAGCTAAGTTGCAGTAGCAGGTTATTAAGAATGGCGATAGTCAGTCGCGAGCTGTATTGAGTAAAGGGGAGAATTCTCCTCCTAAGTTGAAAATGGAGCTGATATCGGCTGCAAAAGTAAGCATGATGCTGAATCCGACTTTCAATTGGGTGGATTCATCCATAGAGATGGAGGAATTGCATGCTATGTTGGAGGATAGGGCCGATACATAGGAGATGTGTTGCGGATATGTTTTCATGGTTTATGATTTTGATGATAGCAAACACTTTTATTTCTATATTATAGCCTTATTTACTAACATTTCAGGTCCACATGATCAGACTGCATTTTAGAACTAGCTCAAGATTAGGTAGACTAAGTCTGAGTCAGTTTGTACACTTTTTCCTTTCTTGAGTCTATTATATTTGGTGTGGCTCCTAATGATTTGTAACATGCAAGAATTTATGTTGTTACCAAAAGATTTCTAATTTTGGTAACATCGTCCGGGATGATATTTATATCGGCCTGGAAGATCTGTTCAAAAGAAGAAACCCTAATTAGGGCATCCTCATTAAAGCGGCCATCATTATGCAAAACACATTGTCCTGGATGATTTTGTATCAGCTAGGATGATAGGCTCAAAACAGAAAGAATCTGCCACCAGATCTATTTAAGAATTACTTATTTTTGGACATCATCGTGGTCGATCGTCCAGGACTATAAATATCATCCAGGACGATCCAGGGCAATATTTCCAAAATTTCTCTGGAATTTAAAGAAAGTAATTATGACTTGATTTCACAATCAAATTGTCCTGGACGATCGCAAAATCATTCGGGACGATATGCTGGACGATTGGACATCAGATAATTATTTTTCAGGGTAATGTTCAGGACGATATTCCATGATTTATACTGATCGTCCAGGATCATCCTGGACAATATGAACAAATTTCTTATGATCGTCTCAAATCGTCCCGGCTGATTGGGTTTTAATTGTACTGATCGTACAGGACGATATTAGTATCGTCCTGGACGATAATGTTGACAACTTGCATTAATGAGCTCATTTTTAGCTCTTTTATTTAAGAGATGTCAAGGCACTTTGTAAAGTGTCTTTGGCAGCCATTGTAGCTTTATTCTTGTGGGGAAAACTTGAAGAGAAAGCTTGAAAGGGAGTGAGGAACCGGTAAAGTATGAGAGAGGGAGAAGATCCTATGAGGGGGGACTCAAGGGAGTGTGGAGGGGGATTCCACACGGTTTCTCCGGCAAGCTTGCATCTTAATACCGTCAAATTCAAGGCTTGTCTCAAGGGAAGTTCACCAAAGAAGAAGATCTCTTTGGTGTCAAAGGACCCAGCGACTCCGCCGCACCTGGGAGGGTGGAAGTGATTTTGTAAGGGCTTCTCCGCCTAGCTGTGGGGGCTAAAGGAGAAACACTTATTTAGTGCAATACTTGGAGGGTGCCTCGAAGGAGTGGACGTAGGTCAAGGTTTGACCGAACCACTACAAATCTAGTGTGTTCTTTTCTTATTATTGCTTCCGCATTTAATTTTCTCATCGTTGGTTTTGATTGTGGTGAATCTTGTTTTTGGATTTAAGATTATGTTTGTTTTAAGTACTGATTCACCTCTCTATATCTTTATTAGCCCTTGGCCAGTTCATAAGGGGCCTAACATCTCTAACAAACTTTCAATTGGTATTAGAGCAGGATACATAAAATTTAAGTTTGAAAACTTTTTGAATTCGATCCATGGCTAATCTTAATGTTGCAGAAGTTTATTCAATCACCAGATCTCCTTTATTTGAAAATATCTCATTTAATTTTTGGAAAACTCGCATGTCTAGTTTCTTGCAATCGATTGATTTTCGTATGTGGCATATGATTTTAACTGGTTATTCATCAACGTCACGTATTATTAATGGAGTTAAAACTGATATTCCTTTTAATCAATGGAATAGGGAAGAACAACTCAATGCTCAATTGATTGCTAAATCTTTAAATTGCTTTGTCTATGCTTTAAATTCTAAAGATTTTATGTTAGTATCCACGTACACTACTGGTAAGGAAGTTTGGGATAAACTACACACCATATACGAAGGCACTAGTGAAATCAAGCAATTCAAGTTGAATATGTTTTTTTTTTATGTTGAATATGTTAATGCATGATTTTGAACTGTTTTCCATGAAACCTTTTGAAATAATCTTAGACATGTATACCAGGTTCATTCAAATTGTAACATCATTGCATGCCTTAGGAAAAGAATTTTCAAATTTTGAAAAAGTTAACAAAATTCTTCGCTTTTTACTTGAAAATTTTCATGCCAAAGTTGTTGCTATTTGTGAATCAAAAGATTTGAATGAATATTCTATTGATAATTTGATTGGCTCACTCATTGCCTACGAGCAAGGTTTGGGTCAAAGATTTTTTGATGCAGGTGAAACGATTATTCTAAAAGCTGAAGATACATAAAGAGATAGCTTAATCGGTGATGAATGCAATAACTTGTCAAGAAAATCACAAAGCTCACCAAAGCATAAGCAAAAGTAGAAAAAAGATAAAAATAATAAGGACGTTCATATTTCTTCTGACGTTATTTGCTTTCGTTGTAGGAAGTCTAGACATATGAAAAATTAGTGCCCTAATTTAAAAATTCTTCCTACGAAAGAAAAGGGTAAGAAAAAATAAAATTTGAACTGGGGAAATAATGAAAAGCAAAAAATCTCATGGGCAGATCTGGTTTCTGAAGCATCGGATCAAGAGAGAGATAATGGTTAAAAGCCTTTCGTGTTTTTGTGTTGTGTTTTTATTTTTATGTTTTTCATTTTTATTTTGTGTTTTTGTTTTGTTTATTCTTTGAAATTTTTGTTCTCGTGAAAGTTTTTCTCTGATCAACACACACATCACTTTTCTAAAAATGAAAAATCTACTTCCTGTTTTTTTCTTGAAATTTTTGGTAAAGTTGTGTTCGACTTCTCTAAAACAGTCAAAGGAAGGAAACTCATGTTTTTGACTCTCAATCTCTGTTTCCTAAAAGAGGTTATTCTACTTTTGATTTAAAATCTTTTTCATCTTTTAAATTGATTTTTGAAACTAAGTTTTTTATCTTCTTACATTTTATTTATCGCATAGGAATCTTTTGCAAGTTGTTGAATCTAACTCATAATTTTCTTAATCAAGAAATTCACTTTGTCAATAGGATGGGTTTACTTTTATTTTTTAAGATTAAAAAAAGGTAGTATATTTAAAAAAAAATTGGCCAATGATGCCAAAAATAAAAGATGAGCAAAAACGTCAAATTGAAAAATAGAATATACAAAGTGTATCAAAAGATGCGCAGTGCGCCAACCAATTGTCAAGAGGCATAAAATGAGCCCACAAAGTTTAATGCTTACCATTCTTGTACTTCTTAAAAGCTTAAGAAAATCCTTGATATTTTCGATACTTGAGTTTGAAAATCTTGATTCTTGATTCAACAATTCATGCATTGATCTTCTATCAGATATATTTTATGGAAGGAGTTTTTTGAAAAATGATTGTTTCTTTCTCTAATTTATTCTTTGATTTAGATATTGAACTAAAAAGTTTTTTAGCCTTTTTAAAGAACTTGAGTTTGGATTATCAAATTATGAATTTCTAACCTTTTATGGGCTATGCATTGTCAATCCAATTCTACTAAGTTTTTTGATTAAAACCAAAAAGTAACTTTTTTCATTTAAAAAATATTTGTTTTTTCACTAGCTCAGGGAACATTTTTCTTTTGTTCGTTTTGTTTTTTGTTTGCGTCTCCTCTCTTTTTGATAATGTAAAAGGGGGAGAACGTACTGTTGAATTTGTATCCTTTTGTATACTTTTTTTTTTCTTTTCAAAATATTTAAAACAACAAAAATATTTTTATCTCCCCTATATTTTTTTAAAAAATGTGTTATTCTAGTGATGGGGAGATTAAGAAGAGTATTTACTTTTTTTTTAAAATTCAAATTGAAATGTTTTGCCATCATCAAAAAGGGGAAGAATGTTGCAGATCTATTTTCATGGTTTATAATTTTAATGATAGCAAACACTTTTATTTCTCAACGACAGCCTTATTTACTAACATTTAAGGTCCACACAATCAGACTGCATTTCGGAACTAACTCAAGATTGGGAAGACTAGGTCTGAGTCAGTTTGTACACTTTTTTCTTTCTTGAATCTATTGTATTTGGTGTGGCTCCTCATGATTTGTAACTTGGAAGATTTTTTTTTGTTCTCTAAAGATTTCTATTTTTGGTAACATCATCCGGGATGATATTTATGTCGGCCTGGATGATCTATTCAAAAGCAGAAACCCTAATTAGGGCATCCTCCTTAAAGCAGTCGTCATTATGCAAAACACATCGTCTTGAATGATTTTGTATCGGCCAAGATGATAGGCTAAAAATAGAAAGAATCTTCCGTCAGATCTATTTAAGAATTACTTATTTTTAGACATCGTCTCGGTGGATCGTCCAGGACTATAAAATATCGTCCAAGACGATCCCGGGCAATTTTTCCAAAATTTCTCTAGAATTTAAGGAAAATAATTATGACTTGATTTCACGGTCAAATCATCCTGGACGATCGCAAAATCATCCGGGATGATATGCTAGACGATTGGACATCAGATAATTATTTTTCAGGGCGATGTTCAGGATGATATTCCATGATTTATACTGATCGTCCAGGACGATATTGTATCATCCTGGACAATATGAACAAATTTCTTATGATCGTCTCAAATCGTCCCGGCTGATTTGGCTTTTATTGCACTGATCGTACAGGACGATATTAGTATCGTCCTGGACGATAATGTCGGCAACTTGCATTAATGAGCTCATTTTTAGCTCTTCTATTTAAGAGATGTCAAGGCACTTTATAAAGTGTCTTTGGCAGCCATTGTGGCTTCGTTCTTGTGGGAAAACTTGAAGAGAAAGCTTGAAAGGGAGAGAGGAACGGGTGAAGTCTGAGAGAGGGAGAAGATCCTGTGAGGGGGGACTCAAGGGAGTGTGGAGGGGGATTCCACATGGTTTCTTCGGCGGGCTTGCACCCTAATACCTTCGAATTCAATGCTTGTCTCGAGGGAAGTTCACCAAAGAAGAAGATCTCTTTGGTGTCAAAGGACCCGGCGACTCCGCCGCACTGGGGAAGGTGGAAGTGATTTTGTAAGGGCTTCTCCGCCTAGCTGTGGGGGCTAAAGGAGAGACACTTATTTAGTGCAATACTTGGAGAGTGCCTCCAAGGAGTGGACGTAAGTCAAGGTTTGACCGAACCACTATAAATCCGGTGTGTTATTTTCTCATTATTACTTCCGCATTTGATTTTCGCATCGTTGGTTTTGATTGTGGTGAATCTTGTTTTTGGATTTAAGATTGTGTTTGTTTTAAATACTGATTCACCTCTCAATCTCTTTATTATCCTTGAGCCAGTTTATAAGGGGACTAACATCCCTAACAAACTTTCAAGATGTTCGATGTGGATGCTGCAATGCCTGGACGGGATAGATCGATGAAGATTATCCCAGAGTAAGCATATCTAAGCCATGAGATGGTACTTGGAGTAGACTGTTTGATGGAGGTGAGCACTACTTTTAACGATCTGAATATTGTCGCTGATGATAATGCTGGTAGGGACGGAAACATAGTTGTTCCAGAGATTAGATCAGCTATTGTTAAGATGATAGGGGTGAATGGTGTAGAGATTGGTTCTCTTGAATTAGCCAGTCCTCTGAATAGCACTCAAAATGTTTATGAAAATGTTGCTTCGGAAAGTACTTCTACAAATCAAAGGAAGATCGAAGGGAATGCAGTGAGTACAGGCCCCTTTTTCTCTGTTGGTCCTGGTAATCCTTGGAAGAAGCTGATCACATCCCGATCCCTCATCCGGATGAGAAAAATGCTATCTCATCGGATGAAATTTCTATTGATCTCAACTTGGAAGTGGTTAAGGCTAATGTGACGATTCTTGATAGAGCTATTGTCGGGAAGATATTGGGGAGACGAGTTTCTTACTTTATGCTAAAATCGGAGATCCAACCGCAGTGGGGACGTTTTGGTGAGTTCCAGCTTACTACTTTGGGATTTGAATGCTTTGTTTGCATATTCTCTTCGATTGAAGCTAGGGATGCTATTTTGTGTGGTGGCCCTTGGTTTATTGGTGGAAATATTGTGGGATTAGATCGATGGACACCTTGGTTTTCTCCGGCATCTATGGAAGGTCTATCCTCCCTTGTTTGGATACACCTTCCCATTCCCCCTTTACATTATTGAGATGCTTGTAACATCTCCAGAATTTCTTCAAAGATTGGGATTCCATTATGGATTGATGTGCATACAGGTAATTTGGGGCGGCGAGAGTATGCTCGCGTCTGTGTCAGTATGAATCTTGCTAACAAGCTTCAGGCGGGAATATGGGTTAATGGAATGCATGGGAAATTTTATCAAAATGTTGAATATGAGGGGATTGGTACTCTTTTCTATGGCTGTGGAAAAATGGGACATCGACATGAGCAATGTCCCTTAAAGGCTGATGGACAAGGGGAAACTCCCTTGAAGAAGCCGGGTGAACAGGTGAAGCAAGGAGGTCAGGGAGACAGTACCTCAACCAAAAGTTCGAGCAGCATTGACAGTAAGAAGGTGGAGCAGAGTAAGATGGGTGGCCCTTCTGTGACTAAAATGGAAGGGAATAACTTAAAGAATGTTAATGGGAGCAGGGAAAAGGCAAAGGGGTGGAGCTGCAGCAAGATAAGGGAGCTGATAACAGCGAAATAGTAGGTGGTGCTCAGGATGAGGAGGATCAAATGGGGCCCTGGATCCAAGTTCCTCCACATAGGAGGAGTGCTCGTCTTCAGGGGAGGCCCCAAGAAACTTTTGGAAATAAGCAATCCTTAAACATCCTGAAGCAAGTTGATTTGAATAAAATTAGAGAACCCCAAAGTAACATGAAACCTACTCGTAAACAATTGAAGATGGGCTTTAAGAAGCCATTGCCCTTCACGGCAGGGATCAACCCTATTATGCCCAGTCCTAATAGATTTAAGAATGGAAATAAGCTGAGCCAGATGGAACCAATTGTTGGAACCTCTCAAAAGAGGAGGAAGGAGGAGTCAGACGAAAATTGCGGTGGGGACGCTTCCCCTTTCGTTGTTTAATGTCTTCAATAATAATCTGGAATTGAAGGGGTGCCCATAAAAAGCAAATGGGGTATTACTTGTGTAGCCTTGTTGGCAACAACGAGGTTTGCTTTGTTGGACTTGTGGAAACTATGGTGATGAGTTTAAACAAGAATGAGGTGAATCGGCTAATCGGAAGTGGCTGGGAGTTCTTTCATTCCCCTACAAATGGGAGATCTGGTGGATTGCTTGCTTTGTGGAGACGTGATCATGTTCAATTTGAAATCATTATAGATATGGAACAGACTCTTATTGGGCAACTTTTGTTACCTAATACTCAAAGGTGGATTATTGCATTGGTCTATGCTTGTAAAGACTACTATGGCCGGTGCATTCTTTGGAATACTATTAGCTCATGGATTAGCACAGAACTCCCTCTTATCGTCGGGGGAGACTTCAATTGTTGTATAAATCAAAATAAGAAGAAGGGTGGTAGGAGGTATAGCTTCACAGTGGGGGCTAAGGAGATGTCCGAATTTTTTGTGGACAATGACCTTCATGATTTGGGTTTTAGGGGACCCAATTTCACCTGGTCAAATAATAAAAGTGGAATTAGCAAGATCTAGGTTAGGCTTGATCTTATTATGATGAATTCGGAAGGATTAAGATTGGCTCAATTAGCTACTGTTAAGCATCTTATTCGGTTGGCCTCGGATCATTGTCCGTTGTTGCTGAACTTATTTGCTGAACGACCAAAACATGGATGCAGATGGATTCGATTTGAAGACATCTAGATAACATACCCCTCCACTTGGAAATTGGTATGGAAAAGTTAGACGAAGCTGGATTACGGGCAACCTGATGAAGTGCTCAACCGCAAGTGCCGTAGAACGTTGAAGGCTCTGTTTTATTAGAGTCATAACAGAATAAAGGAACTTGGAGAGCTTAAGAACTCTCTGGAGGAGCATATGGAGGAACTTCAAACTTTAGAATGTTCTTCTGATGGACTAAATGAGGAGCAAGAACAAGAACTCCATCTAAAGGTGGCTGAACTGAATGCGACTATGGCACGCTTGGCCACCTGGTGGAAGCAACGAGCGAAGGCTAGATGGATGGAAGAAGGCGATACAAACTCACATTTTTTCCACTCAATGGCTTCTGCTCGTAGAAGGGGGAACAAAATTGTGGAAGTTCTTGATGCCAATGGAGAGGGGAGATTAGTGAACCGAAGATGATGTAGGAGGAATTCTGGAATTTTTTATGCAAAAATGGAGGGATCGGCAGGTGATTATGAACAATTGGCCAGAGTTCCATGAGGAGGAATTGATTTTTGAATAGGTTAATGATTGTCTGGAGGAAGTTATTTTAGATCAGGAGATTAAGAATGCCATCTTTAGCTTGGGAAATAATAGAGCTCTGGGGAT